>JANTPZ010104533.1:0-15033 GCA_025593235.1 Vachellia pachyceras
TGTTGTCATTGCGCATTCGACGTGCAAACCAACTTGGGAATTCTCTATGTACCCTTCTATCAACCTCAACGGACGTCTGTGCCCTGATACGTAATTGATGCTTGACATAACTTCTGAACTCTCTGACATAATTAAACATATATATATATATATATATTAAAATAATAAGATAATATGTTGGTAAACATACATTAAATTAATAAGATAATAGGTTGGTAATGATACTCACTGAATGAAAGGATCTACTTGACTGCAGTTGATGAGTACATGTCGATGTGCCTGAAGCATCTCATTAGGAGTGAGGTTGAAGTATTGATGTCCTCCAACTGCTCTTCCAACTGGAGAGAACAAACTGGCTGCCGATGTTGAGGGACCAACATCAGGGAAATCATCAACACGAGGACGACGGTTGAAAGATGTCTCGATGTCATTAAAGTACCGTGAACAAAAGTTCAGGACCTCATCCACTATATAGCATTCTGCTATTGAACCCTCTGGACATGCCTTATTCCTGACATATGACTTCAATTTCCCTAAAAACTTGTAATAAGTTAAAACAGTAAGATAAATCAGTAAATTGGTTATATATATGTAAATATATAATGTGTGTAAATAATGTGTGTGAGTACCTTTCAATGGGATATATCCAATCACTACAAAAAAAATGTTTTATTCCTGCGGATTTTGGCTAAAAATCCACAGGTATAAGGCTCGTGGAAATTTATTTTCCTGCGGATTTCAAATCCGCAAGTAATTACCTGTGGATTTTTCCTGAATTCAATACTCAAGCATTAGGCTAAAATAGGGCTTACAAACAATGCTGCAATTAAGTACTGCAAGTATTGGCTGACAGCAAAGCCTATGCTCGAGCACCAGGTTTCCAGTACTCGAGCATTGAGATTTCTGATAGCACTACCAGTCAACACTCCAAGCATTGGCTGAAAGTATGGCTAATGCTCGAGCACTAAGACTTAGTGCTCGAATGTTGAATGTTTTTCCCAACACTGTCAGACAACACTACAAGCATTGACTGCCAGCACTGACAATGCTCGAGCACTAGCATCTAATGCTCGAGCATCGGGCTGAAAATTTTCACTGTTCACTAATACTTTCTGAAAATGCTCCAGCATTCACTACCAGTATTCATAATGCTCGAGCATTATGATCTTGCACTCGAGTATTGTGACTTTTCAAAACACAGATTTTTCAACACTTGCACAGAATACTCGAGCAATCTTAGGAAGCATTATCAATACTCAAGCATTGTGATTTCTTACTCGAGTGTTTGATTCTTTTTCAAACAGTTTCATATAAAACTCGAGCAGTGTGTCAAAGCATTGAACTTCTCTTTGAAAATTATCAAGTAACACTCGAGCATTGATCAAGTTGTGCTCGAGCACTACTTTTCTGACAGCTTTTATTACTGACACGCTGTATCTACTTTACTCACCTACTTTCCTTATCTGTGTAACGACATTTTGAATATTGACTGCGCTCATAAATGCAGAAGCCTGTAACAATAAATGAGGAAAGAAGGACATGGATGGTCCGAGGCTCGGAGACTTTAACGTTCTTCTGCAACATTCGCCGTCTGACCCTGCAGCATTTAATGCCATTAATGAAGAAACCAATGGTCGATGATGAGAGTAACGGCTATTCAATGGAGTCTAACGGACATTTAAGAATTTCTCAGCTATAAAAGGAGAAGCATTCAATACAGAGAAAAAGGAACAACGACGAATATTCTGAGCATTCAACGACATTTATTTCTTTCTCTGTATTCATTCATAAATTTTTACTGTGCTTCATTATTAGCCATCTACTCTTTTGAGAGAGAATTATTTGGCAAAAATACTTTGTAACTTTGTAAGAAACTCAACGACAGGACTTTGAGTGAACTGCGCTAAAAGTGAGATAAAAACAAAGAGTACGTGACTCTGTTTTAGTAAGAAGTGGAAGGGGGAGTGGATTCCCAGATTGTACATGCTTGTGGGGCCTCAATTCATTGCTGTTAGTGGATTTGGAAATCTCGAAAGTGCTCTGAGGACTGGACGTAGGTCAAAAAGACCGAATCAGAATAAATCTTTATGTTCTTCATCTTTCTTTACTCTCGACAACTTTGTTCTTTTGGTTTTGTGATTTTAAAGTGTTAAAATTTTTAATTTGACCAGTTCACCCCCTTTTGGTTAAATCCTATTCTAACAAAATCCGCAGGTAATAAATTCGCAGGAAAATCCGTAGGAAAATTTGAAAAAATATTTAAAAAAATATATTTGAATTCAATAACATTTTCCAATATCCTATAAATGTAAAAAAACACAAAATACATCATTTGTAAATTTCAAAAAACCATCATGGCAAATTGTACACGATGCACACTTCGTTCTCGTATGGCTCGTAACTTAATCAACAATGGGCACAAACTCATGATACATTCATTAAGCAATGTATTGAGTTTCAATAACTGAAATCCAACATTGGTCATAATAGAAGCTAAAACAGTAATGGACTTTAATAATTGAAATTCAACATCGAAGATATTGCTGAAAGTCATTTCCTCTGTGATGTCTCCCTTTTGCATGGCCATTCGATTTATTATGAGAGATGCCCAAGATTGTGATGTCTTCTTCATCTATAGTCTGAGAAGCAGGAGACCGATCAACAGTTTGGAAGTCGATGGGCTGATTATTTGTTATAGCTTCAGCTGGTTGAGTTTCCTATAATTAAAAAGAAAAACATATAGCTTTTAGCATTTTAAAATAAACATCAATTTAAATATGATGTTCCATATTTATTGTGACTGACCTTATTCTCATCATTCTCCACAATATTCTATAGCAAGTATAGTTATAGAATTAAACTTATATCAATTTAGCAAAGCTAGAAAACATATTTCATACCTGAGACGCCTCCATGAATTAATCAAGTAGGACCTCACATATAGTTTATTGTACAACACTAACGCTAGAACTTGGGTACTTCTTATTATAGTCATTGAGTTTAAGCTTTATCAGCATTTTCTTGTCAACAGGATGGTTCAACTCGTCTGTAAAGCCATAAGGATGTTTTTCCTGGTATGAAAGAATCAGGTGGATTGCAAATAGATAAACATCTTGTTTCAAAATTAAATGGTACCAAATAAATAGACAAACCTCTATTCTGAACCAAATGAACAGTAAGCTTATCCCAAAAAATAACAGAAGTTGTTCCCAGTGTCATCTTTTATTGTGTAGTGTGGTTTAAGGCTGACAGATAGGTATATCAAAACATGACAAAAGAAAAGGAAAAAAAGTAAGCTATGGTTATATGGAAAAAGCATAAATACATGAAGCACTTTTCAAGTAGTTGTTTGATCTCCTTGATTGAAGGATTGAAAGAAACTCTTGTGACTTTATAGGAGTTATAAATTTGTGGTCTTCCTGCGTGTTGTGTAACAAAAGTAATTAGAATTATTAAAACAAGAGTAACCTTAGAAAGAAGTCTCTATTGTCTTCATTGATGAAATTGATGCTGTAGGGACAAAGAGGTGAGATGTTGAGTATCAAATTAAAGTCCACTTGTTGGTTAAGAAATCTTTGTTCTGATGCAGCTGTGGCCATACGACCACATCTTCTTGTTCTGGAATAGAAACAGACAGCAATCATGACCAAAAACTTGTTTCTGAGCGAGTCCTGATGCAAGCTCTGTTGAGTCATATGTATAAAATTCCTAGAGCAAGTCTACCTAAAATTTCATGATGTCCTATTCCACCTAACAATATCCAGGATCATTAATATATTAATTGGTGAGTGAATCTTGAAGAAAAGAAATCATTTGATTGACTAGAAAATACCACTATTGAGACCTTGAGGCGTGCTCCTGCTCATCCTCTGCTTCCTGTTCTAAAAATTGCTTCTTGTTCTCACATTCTGAGATAGAGGCTTCTTTCGTTCAACTTCTGATTGTTTTCTTCCAGAATGGATTCTGCCTTCAATTTTCTCTCATAATGATATAAAAAGAAAAGAAAGAGAGTTCTCAACACATAATTGATATGAAGGAGCTAATTTACACCGGAGAAGAGGAAAACGGCAGATTCATACTCTATTCTTCTGCCAGATTCACACAACCAAAGTTAGAACAAAACTAAGCCAGGAGAAACATATATAAGCAACGCGAACTATCCAAAACACCGCTTTTCAAAGATGATCCAAAAGATAAACCAGTAGAAATTAGGTGTATTTACCAAAACAATCGAATCCGAGCCACCCATTGAAGAAGAATAAAAACAGTTCCCAATGTGCAATATGCATATGACCCATTACCTATCCGAGCCATCCATTGAAGAAGAAATGCGATACGATTCATTTCCACAGTCTCCACTCTCAACTTTCCGAGATTTCTTTCCCCGTGAAATATAAATTGCAAGAAGCGTTATGAAATAACAATGAGATGCATCAATCATCAATAAACCTCAGTCATGTGAACTTCTCGGAGGCGAATATCAAATCGAAGACTTGAAAGAATTACAAAAGATTCCAGGAAAATCAGCTTTCCCTTCTTGCGAAATGTTCCCTCCCTCCTCGCCTCGCTTCTCCCACAGTTAAGCCACCGATTGCTGGACACCGACTCTGCAACCAAAGACAAAACCCTAAGTGTAAGGAAGTCGATTGCTGGACACCGATTGCGCCTGAAGTAGGGGTCTTTGGCCAGATCAATGGTCTGGAGGGCAAGTCGGCGGAGACGCTCACGACGGCCGATGGCTTCAATCTGGGAGGAGAAAACGCCTCCTCTGAAACCCTCTCGCAGTCGCTCCTTTCCTGAACCCAATAGAAGAATGGAACGAGAAAAAGAACGAGGGAGGCTGTGAAATAGAAGGCGCGCAACTTTCAAGTGTTTTAAACATCACCTGCGGATTTAAATTACTTGCAGATTTAAAATTGGCAGGAAATGTTACCTGCAGGAAAAAATCCTCAGGTAAATCTGTAGAAAATTACCTGTGAAAATTTTTTACAGGAAAAATTCGCAGGTATAACATCATTTTTTAGTAGTGAATGATATTGAACCAGCCCTCCGAGTTTTGCCTCCTGAACAAGGTGTACGGTAAGGTGCACCATAACGGTGAAAAATGAAGGAGGGAAGATCATTTCCGGATGACACAATGTGAGAATTATCTGCTGCTGCAGTTGATCTAACTCCTCAGTGATAAGAACCTTTGAACACAACTTTCTGAAGAATGAACAGAGTTCTACCAACATCGTTGACACTTCTAGAGGCAATGTGTTTTTAAATGCCAATGGTAGTAATTGTTGCATAATGACGTGGGAGTCATGACTCTTTAATCCAAATACCTTCCGAGACTGCAAATCGATGCTTTTTAAAATTAGAAAATAATTACAATTCAATTAAAAAATTACTAATTATTTATAAAATTACAATTTTAAAAATTAATAATAAATTTAAAAATACTTACAATGATCTGAGTGTCTGTGGGTCGTCAGGGGAGATCCATCTGAGTGTCTGTGGGTCGTCACAAACATCTCCATATAGGTCGCCCTCCGGCCCTCATCGATTTTTCGTATTTCATTTATCTTCATTTGTTTCACTTGTTTTCATATTAAAAAAATATATAAAAAAAGTATTTTAATTTTAATTCAACTCATAATATTCACGTCAAATTTCCTCGAATTAATTTTCCGTTTAAGTCATTCGCATTTAATTACTAGAATTTCATTTCGTTTTTTAGTTCCTCAAAGTGAATACGACCCGAATAGGTGCTATACTACATTAATTCGGTTAAAATCTTTGACGTAGATTTAAGGCGACTAATGGTTCGCTCGTCAAATATTATGACGATATTATCAGTCTTTCGATGAAGAAGACAAGTTCCACAACAATGCATTGCATTCTTTTACGCTTCTTGCAGCCACTGTTTCTTTTTGTCACCTTCTCCTTCTCTTTTTCTTCTGCAGATGAAGCCTTTTCAGGTAATTGTTCTTTCTGTTCTCCCCACACACACACACACACACATTTGTGTTTTTCTTCTCTGTTTAACTAAAGAAAGAGTTGCAGATGAAGCCTTTTCAGGTACGTTTATTTTAATGAAGTTGAAAATCTTCACTTCTGTTATCAATGGCTTCGTTTGGAAACCCGTTGGGAAAACGGACACAGATTCCGAGGTACTTTATGTGAGAAAAATTTTGTCTCGGCTTGCGTGAGAATGGGTTTGGGGAGCCAAAACGAGCTCCCCAACATGTTTCCAAACGCAGCCATTAGATGTTGGGCTTCAATTTTTATGCCTATTTTACTGGTCATATTTGAACATTTGTTGGGTCCTTCTGTTATCATTCAAACGCACTTAAACTCAAGATGGACCTTACACTGAAGAAAGCAAAACTCGTTCCGTTAGGATGAACAATTGTTGGTTCAATCTTTATTATTACTAAATAGTTTTACTACATCACAAAATAAAGAGATCTGTTACTTTTGGGGGGGGGGGATCTAATGTAATTTTGGCAAATCATTAATGAATTAGAACAAGGAAAGAAATATTCCACATTGACATTAAATAGTGTTTGATGAATAGGCCTTTTCAGAGTTCAGGACACTTAATTGTCTAATTAATTATAACAGCATGATCTTGTTGATTGAGACTAATTGAAAATTCTGCATAATTATAAGGGAAAATGACACATAAAGTACCTCGAAAGTAGTGAATCCCAGAAAGGTGATTTAAAATTTAAAATCCTAGAGTAATGATAGTTCCTGACGCGTCTTTAGCAAAGTTTAAAGGAAATTACCTGAATGCCCCTGTAATCATGATGAGACGTGTTCAATTTTGGGCTTTTGGCAGGAGAGTCAAGGAGTTGAAAGATAAAAATTGTATTTTAATAAGGTCCTTTTAATCGAACAAAATTAAGTACGGTGTAGAAAGCATACTTTCTAAATTGAATATGGGTCTCATTCTGAATCGAATATGCATCATTATATTTGAATGTTTTTTATATTCATTCGAATGAGACTTTCTAAACCGTTTTTTCCACCAACAGTTTAGAAAGTCACCTCCAAAGGTGTAGAAAGTCCACTTACTACACATTTGGGGGAAAAAAGGTTTAGAAAGTCTCATTCGAATGAATATAAGATACATTCGAATGAGTCTACCCTTTATAAATGGTTTAGAAAGGTGAAACTTGAAAATGCTGTAACTTCCTCATTTCAGCTCCAAATTTGACAAATTACCTACCATTGGAAAGCCCTTTGAGTCTAGTTTCCAATGGCACAATTTTCAAGTCAATTGGACATCTGGGTTAAGATATATGATCAAAAAACAAAAGATATATCTGGAATAAATGAATTCCTAACACATGCTTGGTTTTCTTATCATATCTCTCCAAATACTAATCCAATGACCATGAAAATTGTGCGATTTGAAACTAGACTCAAAGGGCTTTCCAATGATAGGTCATTTGTCAAATTTGGAGCTGAAATGAGGAAGTTACATCATTTTCAAGTTTGACCTTTTTAAGGGTAGACTCATTTGAATGAGCTTTAATTTCATTTGAATGATGGAACCGTTGGGGGAAAAACGGTTCAGAAAGTCCGCATCCATCATTTGAATGAAATTAAAGCTCATTCGAATGATGGATGTGGACTTTCTCAACCGTTCTTCCCCCAACGGTTCCATCATTCGAATAAAATTAAAGCTCATTCGAATGAGTCTACCCTTTATAAATAGTTTAGAAATGTCAAATTTGAAAATGCTGTAACTTCCTCACTTCAGCCTCAAATTTGACAAATGACATATTATTGGAAAGCTCTTTGAGTCTAGTTTTCAATGGTACAAGTTTCAAGTCAATTGGATATTTGGGTTGAGAGATATGATCAAAAACCAAAGATATATCTGGAATAAATGTATTCTTGACACATGTTTGGTTTTCTTATCATATTTATCAAAATACTAATCCAATGACCATGAAAATTATGCGATTTGAAACTAGACGCAAAGGGATTTCAAATGATAGGTCATTTGTCAAATTTAAAGTTGAAATGTGGAAGTTACTTCATTTTCAAGTTTGATAAAAAATTAAACCTATACATAACCTCATATTATTTAATAAAAGTAAGAAATCAATTAAATCGACCATTTTCACTAGAATCAATTCATTACATATTCATAAAAAATTATTTTTTGTTAATCACATTTATTTTTTTAATGGAGATAATTTTGTTAAAGCATTATTGAATATTAAGGGATTGTTTAGATCTTATTTTCAGAATAGCTTTTATAGATTCCAAGGTAAAATCTAGGTTTTAGAGAATATATTTTAGAAAATAACTTTTACAGATTTTGAAACAAAACTTAGGTTTTGAAAAGTGATTTATGTTTGGGAAATTATTAGCTTTTACGGATTCCGAGGCAAAAAGTAGGTAGGAAAGATGAAAGAGAAAGAATGAAAAGTAAGAAAGAGGAAAGAGAAGAAAGAAAAAGTATGAAAAATGAAAGAGAAAGAAAGAAAAAAGTAGAAAAGATGAAAGAGAAAGAAAGAAAAAGTAAGTTTCAAACCGAGGTTTTGTAACCAAAATAGCTTTTTTTAAAAAAATTTGTACTTAAACAAAACCTAAATTTTGAGTCAAGATCTAATTTTTGAAACCAAACCTATATTTCAGGGAGTGATACGTAAACAAACCCTAAGTATATATACTTTTGAGTAAAAATTCAAACTATAATGTACCACTGTAACGCTCAGTCTTTTTGGTACAAGAGTCATCAACGTTTGGTCTATATAAAACTTTAGGGCAAGACCCTAAGTCACTGACTCGGTGCCTTAAAGACTATGAGCAAGTAAACATCCACACCGAACAAAAAGACAAGCCCAATAATGCGTGAAGATAAAAAGTGCACGGATTGCAGGTTTTAAATTTAAAATTGATACGTTCGCCGAAAGAAAATTATAATTGATTTGATGATAGATCTCTCGGTCATCAATTAAAATTTAAATTCTATTAAAAAATATATAAATATTTACTATTTGTAGTATTTTGAATAAGATTACCTCTAACAGGATGAGGTATATACATTTAGAAAAAGAAAATTTTTAATTGATGAAATAGAGTTTAAATCCAGCGGTAAATATGAGAATTTCATTAATGGGAGATATGTAAATACTTCTGTAAACATTATCTAGACTTTAAAGTATACTTTAATCCTAGTCAACCTTTAAAATCTATATCACCTAGATTTTCTATGGAGAAAAAAGTTTCAAGGCCCGTTTGGAGGTTCTACTGGAAACTTAAGTTTTGTTGCAAAATCTAGGTTTTGTCATAAAATCTAGATTTTGTCCAAGTACTCATATTTTTTAGAAAATCTATTTTGAAGACAAAATTTAGGTTAAAAACTTGTATTTTGAAAAAAGTTACTTTCTTGTAAAATTCCACACTCTCTCCAAATAAATTTTTCTTTCATATTTTTCTTTCTTCTTTTTATTTTTTCCTACTTACTTTTTGCATCAAACTTCATAAAAACTAATAACTTTCCAAACTTAGGTTTTACCTCAAAATCCGTAAAAGTTATTCCCCCAAAATCTATTCTACAAAATTTAGGTTTTATCTCAAATTCCGTAGAAGTTATGGAGCAGTCTGCCACTTGGACGGTGCTTCCAAATTGAGGTTAATAGCCCCATGAGCTTTTCATTTCGCTCATACAGTGACCACTCTATTTTTAACAATTAATGCCTCGTTTGGTACGCAGAATTAATTTTGATGGAAATGAAAATGGATATGGATATGGGTATGGAGATGGATATGGGCTTTAAAATTACGTTTGGTATGTCATGGAAATGAAGATGGAATCCATATTTTTTTAGGAATGTTGATTTTTTTTAAATGTAACAAAAAAGACTATTTTGCATAAGGGAGGATATTTTGGTCCAAAAAAATTGGACTCCATGGAACCCAAATAAATTCCATAGGTTTGGGTATAGAATTGAAATTGTGTATTTAGGTGGGATTGAATTCCACATGGAATTGTAATTCCATCATACTAAACATGCCAACATCATGGAATTCAATTCCAATTCCATTTCCACCTTCTCATTCTCACCGTACCAAACGAGGCATAAGAGAAAATATAAGTTTTGCTTCTAAATTTTGTTAACATCAATTTTTCTTAAATCTTGGACCAAAATCATTTATGCCTCGTTTGGTACGCAGAATTCATTTTGATGGATATGGATATGGAAATGGATGTGGATGTGGAAATGGAAATGGAAATGAGGTTTAAAAGTATGTTTGGTATGTCATGGAATGAGGTATGATTTTTAGATGAAAAGACCTAAAAGCTCTTCTAAATTAAAAAATCTTTTTTTAACTTTTAAAACTACCTAAATCAAATTAAAAAATTTTTAGATGGAATTATTAACATGAAATTGGAAATCCAAGCTTTTCATGTGGAAATGAAAATCCATGAGTTTGATGGAATTGGCTTCCATCCATCATACCAAACATGCATGGATATGGAAATCAATTCCATTTCCATATCCATGCCTCCAAATTCCATCAAACCAAACGGGCCCTTAGTTCTTCTAGTTTTTTAAATTTAAAAAACTCAGTTCCTATGATTTTTCACTCATAACACTAGTGCCGGGAAAACGGGCCCAGCCCGCGGGTTGAGCCCGCCAACCCGCGGGCTGGCAGCCCTTTTTTTATTTTTTTTTATTTTTTTAAAAATAATACTTTTATAACTTTAATAGAAAGATGATGATGTTTCAATGTCTTCAAATATTATTTTAAACCTTATTATTTCATCTTAAATGTATATTTACTTTGGAGATTGTTGATTATGTATTATGTTTTTGTATTATAAACATTTTTAATTATATTTTTTTAGAAATGTATTGTATTTTTCTTCCGAAAAATCAAACAGACTTGGTAAATTTTATGTAAATTTGTTGTATTATTTTTTAAAAGAAAATTTTAATAAAATAATAATAAAAAATAAAAATATAAAAAAATTAAAAAAAAAGTGGCGGCCTGGTCGGGCTCAGGCTGCCAAAATGGAAGCCCGTTTTCAAGCGGCCCGTTTGGCCCGCGGGCTGGGGCGGGCTGGCGGGCCAGCCCGTTTCCCAGCACTACATAACACCTCAATTTCTATAATTCCTTGACTCAAAGACTCGTGGTTTTATTTTCTTCTTGGGTCTAAACACTAATTTTACTTTGGAATTACCGCTTTGGACCAATCATACCCCGGAAGTTTTTCATCAAATATATTCCTTTTTTTGCCAGTTTTTTATCAAATATATTCCGAAAGTAACAAATCACCCCCTATTTAACAGTCTTGACGGCCATATGTTAATTGACCTGATTGTACTGAGGTAGCACGTTTAATTGACCTGATTGTACTGAGGCCACACATTTCCTCGCGGAGCTCATCGACCCTTCCATCAAGCTCCTCTAGATCGGAGTCCAGCTCTCTGAACTTGTCCTCTCCATCGGCTACTGAAAGCTCTACCCTCATGAGCCTTGTGTCCACGTCCCCCATTCCCTTCCCTCCTTTGGAAGGTCCACGAGACTTCGACCTTACTCTCCTTTCTCCTCCTTGTTCCTCGCCACCAACACCACCAGCAAGAGTAGTCTCGCTGCTTGACATACTTGCTTAATTCTAGTTTTAGCCCTTGGATGAAACCTTGGCTCTGATACCAACTGTCACGGACTTACTCTTTTCTTGCCCGTGCGGCACTTAGACACTCCTATTTTAGTGACTAAGTCAGCCTAATACTCCTCAAGAGGTAAGCAAGTATGCTTTGGATAGGAAAGAAGAGAACTCAAGTATTGAATACTTAAAAAGAGAATGTTATTCACAAGGAGAATACTTTACACGTGTTTGGAAACTTGGTTCCTTGGTTTCTTCGTTGCCTTGCCAAATGACCAAGGCCACCTATTGATAACCTTTCCACCTCCTTAATGAACGGTGGAGATTGATTCAATCCTACGGCTTACATTGCGTATCTAGAAAATTCTATACAAAACTAGAAATATCTTACACGTTCTATAAGTTTCTACACTATTCTAGACAACTCTTGAATAATCCTCCATGAGCTTCTAGAACGTTCCAGAGTCTTCCACAGTATTCTAGAGCCTTCCACGATATTCTGGAACATTCCGGAACATTGTAGATTATTCCAGAACATTCTATCGTATTCTAGAACTTTCCAGAGAGTTCTAGATTCTTCTGCAGAGTTCCAGAACTTTCTCTAATGCTCTAGAATTCTCTACCAATATCTTCATTTTATTAAGATAAATCTCAGTTTTATACGGTGGAATTTCGAACCTGTGACACTAGTGAGGGATCTGCGATTAGGGTTGGAGGTAGAAGACAATGGGAGTAAGGGGATGTCAGAGTGAACGACCGCTACTACTCAGCATGATGGAAGAGGATAGGCTTTTTGACTTTTGCGTTTGTATTTTGGAATGTGTTGTCTCTTTTTATCTTGATAACACAAATAACAAAATAAAAAAAAATCTCGAGGGATTTAAACGGGTCGATTTCGATCCTGCAATTTAAATCATATGCTTTTTCAGTAGGCCGACACTAGGAAAAACCTTCTTCCTGCACATTATCACTCCTTTTATGTAAACCTCTTGCAAGGCAGTTTAAGCATCTATGTATGTATACAAGCGCGCACACGCATTGTATTTACGTTTTCTTATTGCTTATACATATATAGTGCAGCACAGCGTCTGGTGGGATCAGTAAGAAGGCTAGGGTTCAAGCATCTTCAAGCAGCCAGCCTCCTCTCAAGGTCAATCTCTCTCTCTCTACAGTGGAGTTAATTGAAGCATTTTAGAGGTTGTTAGGATGTGATTTTAAAAATAGCTTTTACAGATTTCGAGGTAAAACCTAGGTTTTGGAGAATAGATTTTAGAAAATAGCTTTTACAGATTCTGAGCCAAAACCTAGGTTTTGAAAATGTGATTTGTGTTTGGGAAGTTAGTGTGAGAATAGCTTTTACGGATTTCTAGACAATATTATAATAAATAATATAGTTATGAAAAGATATATTTGAATAATATATTAACAAATAATATAAAAAAAAGAGAGGAAGTGTGATGTGACAGAATAGCTTTTTCAAAACCTAAGTTTTAAACCGAGGTTTTGTAATTAAAATAGCTTTTGGGTAAACAAATTTTGCTTGGACAAAACCTCAATTTTGAAGTAAAACCTAGGTTTTAAAATCAAACTTAGTTTTAAGAATTGGTTATCAAACAAGCCCTTGATATAAATATTTGAAGGACAGAAAGTTGGTATGATTTGTAAAGCGCCCATTAATTATATGGTCTCATGGTATATAATTTGTGTGATTGAAAATATGGAGTTTTCGAATTTCGAAAAAAATTTACGAAATATAAAATAAATTTACAGATTTCAAGATGTTTTTACGAATTTCAAAATGCTTTTTACGGATTTCAAAATTATTTTTGTCTCAACTTATATGTACCGTCAGGAGAAAGATTTCCCAAACCTGCACAATATATATGGTATGGGTTTTCTACACGTTATTATCTTATTCATTAATCTTGTAATTAAAATAATGTTTAAATGTATTATTATGGATTTTGAACATAAATATTACCTTTTTGATATGGTTCTTTTATGTTCTAATGTAGTTTGATTACATATTTACATACATGATTAATTATTTAAAAACATCTAGGTTTTTTTACATATCTGTTACCTTTAAACAATTTTTATCGATTTTTAGTTTATGTTATTCAATAGATATAAGTTATAAAAGGTGACGAGGATGTATATATATGATACTTAGGGCTAGAGTTTTGTTTATTTCATAGAGGGAGTTCTGTATTAGTGGTGTAATACAAAACTTGTTTGTTCATTTGTTCTTCAGGCAACATCAAATCTTGTTTTGTTTATTTCAGAGTAAAAAATCCTGGTTAAAAAAAGACATGAAACTTTTCTGAATCATCGAAGTCAACTGTAGATGAAATATATACCAAGAAATCTGGTTTGTTCATTTGTTCTTCAGGCAACATCAAATCAAAGTCCCGCCCCCCTCTGTCCATAGCTGCCATGGCTAGGTCCGTCAAGGTCGCCGTCATCGGAGCTGGCGTCTCCGGCCTCGTCGGAGCTCGGGAGCTTCAGCGAGAAGGTCATCGAGTCATCATCTTCGAGAAAAACCACCGTATAGGAGGCACATGGGCATACAATCCAAGAACTGAATCCGACCCTCTCGGCGTCGACCCAAAAAGAGAGATCATCCACAGCAGCCTCTACCTCTCCATGCGCACCAACGCTCCCAGACAGCTCATGGGATACTTAGACTACCCATTCGTGAAGAGCGAAACGGGTGATCCGAGAACATTCCCGGGTCACGAGGAGGTGCTCCGTTTCCTTGACGGTTTCGCGGAGGAGTTCAGGATCCTCGAGTCGATCCTGTTCGAGACGGAGGTAGTTCGTGTGGAGCTTCCCGGCGAAACGAAGGATGAGGGTTGGGTGGTTGAGTGGAGGAGTCGGGGATCCGAATCATTGACCAGAGAAACGTTCGAAGCGGTTGTGGTGTGTTCGGGTCACTCCACAGTACCAAAGCTGGCAAACATCCCGGGTATTGAAAACTGGAGGCGGTACCAAATGCATAGCCAAAATTATCGGATACCCGACCCATTTGAACGGCAGGTGTGTTAAAATCAAGGTTATCAAAACCGGACCGGTGACTGAACCGATCAATACAGTGGGTTAAGGGTTAGTGGGTCAGACCGGAGTCAAACCGGGGGTCAGACCGGTGATGAATAAAAAATTAAAAATTAAATATTATCACATATTGACAAAATCAAACTATTGAAAATTTCAAAAAATAAGTAGTAAATTCCATTATTAACAAAATAACAATTACCAAATAAATAATATACTTATAGATTATCTATTATCCAACATTATTTATTGTTTCAAAATTTCAAAATATATATGGTAAGGGAATATTTTGTTTTTTCTTCTCACATTTTGCTTTTCTCCATCAAACACCAAAATGTTCTTCTTCATGTATTCTA
>JANTPZ010104534.1:0-18024 GCA_025593235.1 Vachellia pachyceras
ACCTCATGTTGTCAATGGGACCTTTTGATAAATATTTTCAAAATTGGGACCATTCATTAAATAAGTTCCTTATTTGGGACTTCCCAATAAATTTCCCTAAGATCAATGTTATATTTACTGCATTACCATTTTTCTAATTGAATGAGATTTTTAATTAGATTTTCTACTTCCAATGGTTTTATATGTAAGTGAATAAGTACATTTAATGAAAATCACATCGTTTTACATCATTTTTATCAAAATTTACTTCAAAAACACTTATTCAAATAAGTTCTCCGTTTCACTAAAGTCGTTTTTGTTATTTACAATTCAAAAAAAATCACATCATATTATTTAATTTTTACCTTATCTTCATTTTTTAAAAATCATTCTACTAAAAAGTTATTTCTATCACTCCTACATGAGCCAACCCCAAATAGTTAGTTTATTGTATTTAAAAAAAAAAAGAATAAAGTTGATTGACGGATTAACTTCTAAGGATAAAAAAAACAAGAAGAAGAAACTAACATGTAAAAAAAAAAATGGATGCGGGATGGGGATTGAATTTAGTATTTTACCAGCCTACCAACTCCGGGCGGAGCGGGCCCACCACTGGCGGGTATTTTTTTGCTGGGAGACGCGAGGTCGAGTTATGGAATCGCGCTTATAATTTATAAATACCGGTAAGGCGACCTGCAGTCTCAATCTTCCAAGCCTCGAAAGCACAAGGAAGAAAATTTCCTTTTAGAATGTTGGAGCTCTTCGTATTGGGTTGTACTGGAATCGTCGTTTTCCTTCACGGCGCCAATTTCTTCTTCCACCTTCTTTCCCAACCTCTTCGTCTTCGCACTCTCAGGTCCAACCATTCGTAATCTCAATTGATTCTCTCTGTTGCTTTTTCTGATTTGCACTGATCATATGTTTCCTTTTTAGATCTACGATTGGATTGATTTTAATATTCCGATTTATTTCTCACTACTTGTTGATTGAAGGCGATTGATTCAGAAATATTCATGCATGCAGTTGCCTTTGAATCAATTCTGATTTCAGATCGATGCTCTCCTCGTTTCTGCTGTCCCTCTCAATTCCCGTTTTTCGTGTGATTTCTCTCAATTTATTCGGTTTCTGAGCGTTGACCCTTGGTTTCTCGCAGTTTCTTGAGTTTCGTCGCGTGATATATCTCTTCTTGAAGAAAACAAGAAAGCAGAAAATGAATTGAATATGCAGCGATATGGTCATTAAGATCTGAGACTCTGTTGGCAGTTGTCGTCGTTGCTTGTACAGAGCCTCACGATTTCTGTAAGTATCTTAACTGTGTGAATTTGTAAATACGACGACGAAGTTGACAATAAGGCAAGTAAACTCTTGCAATTAATAGATATTCTTAGATTTCACGCGACTTCTCAATTAAATGATTGGACTATACACCTAATTGGACTTTTTATGATTTGGACATAGATTACATTTTGCCGTGTCACTTGCTCATACAAAGAAACGTAATTTTTCAATCATCAATCAATCATTAGTATTAATAATAAATAATGGCGAATTTGGATGATCTGTTGTTCTTTTCTCCCTTATAGGTCAATCCATCTTTAGAAGGAAGTCAGTCTCCATGAAACAATCAGCTTCAAGAGTTTCTTTACGTGTATGCATAATCTAACTTTAGAAAGTCCTTTTTTCCTTCGTTTTTTTGTTGGTCAACCAGTATCCTGTGTCAAACCCCACATTAAAGACATTAAAGACTTTAAGACTAAAACTAATCTGGATCCAATTGGGCATGATTATAAAGCGGCAAACCTGTCTCATTCTAAGAATTATTGCATGTGAACAAGAATCCCTGTGTTTCCATTAGGGGAAAAAACTGTTGTCTAATGATTCTAGTCCTGAAATGGATAAATTGAGGCGCGTTGGGACCAGTCTCCACTATAAATTTGGAGTCATTTCTCCGAACATTCCATAAGCCAACTTCTTGTCTCAAGTAATGTTATCAACTCCAGCTCATATCTCTACTTAAATTTGGTGGTGGTCTTTATTTATGCTAGCTTTTGCAGAAGAATCAACAATAAAAGAGATTGCAGAGAGTAAAGCTCTCATTTTTGGGGAGGCTTGAGGAATTTGGTTAAGTAGAACTTAACAAGGCATAGCTGTAGGATAGTACATTTCAAGATAACCCCATTGATGCAATTTATCGTTATCCTATCCCACAAAACGATGAACGAATATATATATATAGAGAGAGATATATATATATCTAGATTGGTTCTGAGATAGGTATAAGAATTGGATGTCATCAGAATTGGCAATAAGTTTCTTGGTTGAGGGACATGCTCAAACAGGAAGATAGAGAGGTATCTTCCTGTTGTTCCACAGAATGTTGTCTCTGTTTGAGATACATATATGAATGGCCCTTTCAAAAGATACAACTAAACTAGAAGGCGGGTATTCAAAGGGAAAAGAACCATATTATGAGAGCTATAGTAAACCGTACTATTCACAAGTCATTAATAGCATGACTCACCTTGAGGCAATGAAGCTCCTCGGAATCGTACCATAGGCTCCCCCGGCTCGTATCTCTGTTCTACTCAAAATCCTCTCATCCAAGGCGCTTTGTACCTGATGATATATATTGAATCTGACTTTGAACATATAATGAAGCTAACAGTATTGACAACAGACAAAGAACTGCACCTTGTTCCTTTCTCTTGACATTCATATCGGTAAATCATTTGATATGATGGTCAACAATGAATACTTCGCCTTGATCGAGATCCTGCCATCGTTTACACACAGCCTTGCTCCGGTGACCACCCAATATCCTGGCAAATCTTCCGGACCACGAACTGTTTCGTTTGTCCCCAGAAGGCTCAGAATTTTCTGAGCTCTAGTTGGCACAGGAGGGCCACCATTGTAAACCGCTGAATTTACATCCACTTTTGCTGGCTTTACAGGAGAAGTCAATTCCTTGCAATAGGTTCAATAGGTTCATGCGTATGATCATCTGAGATTGTAAGGATACCAGGAAAGTTCTGAAAGACGTAGGAAATGGATGGCGAGTTGGTTGCTTTTTTTGCCTTCCAAATATAATCAGATACCAGTTACCGGTCTATTTTTAGATTCAACCTGAAAAATGTAAAACAAAGCAACAACGAAGTGTTTTGGTCTTTAATATATTGGTTGTATATGACAACTAGTGAATGTGTACTAAACAACAGGAAAAAGCTTTGAATTGAACAACAGGATGGTATTTTCCCCAAAAAGGATAGTTCTTGATTGAATTGATTAGCCATCTGCAATAGATTAGATATAATGAAAATGTAAGGTCCAATTGATGCTATGTGCTTTCATCAAATCCATTAACAGCTTCCCAATCGATTTTTGTTCCAAAGTCGGGAGAACAAACATACCCAGAAAAACCAATGAGTGACTTGAATTTAGTTCTGAAGCTTCTTATTTAGTAAATTTAATAATTTTAATAATTCAGTCTGTCTTGTACTCAAAATTGAGGCCCTTCAAGAAAAGATCGTTTATTAATAAAAAATAATTTCTTCTGATTTCTTTTATCTCAGTATCGAGAATGCTTCAAATGCAACTTCCACACAAAGAAGCATGGGTATTAGATGACACAATACAAGAATATCACAATGTTATAAATTTTGACATTCAGATGTGAGACGCATATGTCTGTGTAAATATTCAACGAATTAACACATGAAAATAAAAAGTATAAAAGAAATTTGAGTTTTCGATAACTATTTGAAACATAAAATAAATATGTTCATGATGAATTGCCCCACTCCATGCTATTACTATACATAAAACTCTCTCTTAACCTATGCAGTATTTATTAGTAGTGGGTGGAACTGCAAGTCAGCCTACATTAACTCGTAGGTTGAGCGAAGCGGGCTGAAATAACCCATACAACCCAAGCCCGCTTTTGACAGCCTGTCAACCCGTTGAATAATTCTTTTTTCCTATTTTTTGCCCATAAAACAACATAGTAACATGATCTTCTTACCAATCAATTTTCAATAATGATATTTTTTCAAGTTTTCTAAAAAAAAATACAAGTATTAATATTTTGTTATAATTTTAAATATAGTATTATAAAAAGTTGATATGAAAAATAAAAATATTTTATACTATTTTTAAATTTATTAGATATTGTTTATCCTAAAAAAATATAATTTAATATTACTTTTTTAAAAAAATATTGAGATTAAAAAATTAAAAAATATAAAATATATATATAGCAGCAGCAATAGTAGTTTAGGAACTCCATAGAAAAATGTTTTTACAAAAGTTGAAGTAAATATGTGATGGAGATTGAGCCTGTTTGCCTTGCATTTGTAAGGCCCAAACGCATGTTCAATAATTTTTCCGCAAAAAAAAAGATAATCTCCTTAACATATTTACCTCGATTTATGTAAAAATATTCTCTATCGCGTTCCTAAACTGGCCCATTATCCCATTTTGAGGAAAAACAATTGAACATATATTTGGGTTCCCAATAATCATTGCCAAACACACTCAATATAAGGAAGAGTAAAATAGGAGTAAATACACTATAGAAAAATGCCATCATCCGTCGCTAAATGGCTATTTTCCGTCGCTAAAATGAGGGTCGTTAGTATTTTTCGTCGCTAAATGGAAATTTTCTGATGAAAAATAGCCATTTAGCGATAGATTTTTTAGTCGTTAAATCGTATTTGATATAACATTCTTTGTACAAGAGTAATAAGCATGAGCAAGGTGGGGTAATTGTCTTGTTGGAAGAAGATTGCAACTTGGAATAGTTAATTACATTGAGTAGTACTCTGAAGTCGGCAGGCCTCATGCAAATTTGAAACTATTGCCAGCACAACAATTGATACAACTTCCTTGCTATCTTATGTAGTTCAACTGCTCCCCACATTGTACTTATCAGTCTGGGATGATCCCGACTTTCAAAATGGACATGGAATTGGGTGCACCCTAACCAAATTAGATGTAAATCATCTATATCTGATTTGGATGATTTAAACATATATTTTTTTTAACATATGATTTTTAAATTACAAATTTATTTTTTAAGAAAAAAGTGATATTTAAGAAATTATCTTTATTTTATATTTTATATTTTTAAATATAAAAATCTAAACAATTTAGATCCAATGGTACTTAGGTGCTCATCCATAAAATGACTCCGATATAGATATCCATCTCATTTTGTTGTGGACAATTTTGTTGATCCTTGAGTGGATCTTCTTCAATTCACATTTGAATGTGATCAATACCTAATAGGCAAGTGCCAATGCTTTCTGTTAGACCCAGTGGAGGAGCCAGGACCTTCCATTAGTGCGGGCAGTTTTTTATTTTTAGTAAATGATAATAGTAATTATCATGTAAAAATAAGTGTATAAATGCTAAAACCATATGAAATTTTTGCATATATAATTGCATATTGCATACCTTACAATTATCCCCGACGTAATCTCATATTTTGAAATATTTGAACAATCAACTCATTATCAATACTATTGAAAATATCTTTTTTAATATAAGTAACTAAACAAATTATTCATCCATGCATCTCCCATTCAATTACACAATCGACTTTTCACAATCTTCATGGTAGAAAATGCTCTTTCTCCAGATGTTGTGGCAACAGGTAACAACATTGCTAACTTCAAAAGAAGGAAAACAAGTGGATAAACAATATGCCTTCTAGTCTCAACTAGCATCTTTGCAACACTTTTGAATTGTAATGATATTTATTGTTTTGAATTAGACTTGCTAACATAAATAATTTGAGTGGGTTCAAATTTTAAAATTCAGTAGATGCAAAATAATAAGTCCAATAGTTATTTACATGAATCCCAAAATTTGAGTGGGGGCATCTCCGCCCCTGGCTAGACCCAAGTGCTTGCTGCATGAACATAAACACACACACACCCCTATATTGATCCAAGAAGTTAATTATCATTCATAAAAATTGCTTTTAATCACTTTTCAACGTCCGGTTTTCTATTAACAAATATAAACAACCAAGATAATTAAAAATGTTTTTATGTAATTTAGGGATGCATCTAGAGTCAGAGTTAGGAGGGGAAGTAAACTTTTCCTCGAGTAATTAAGAAAATTAAACTTTTTAATAAAAATTTCAACATTTCTTTCTTTACCATAAATATTCACGAAGTGAAAGTTACTAATATCACTACATGAAAACTCATTCCACAAAAAAGGGTAAGGAATAAAGAAATACGTTGCTTTATCTTGATATACGCTTTGCTTTCGTTGTTGCTGCAACAACGAAGAAAGCATAAATGCAAAGATGTCAGTGGAGTTCACTAATATCACTAAATTAAAGCTCATTTGACAAAAAAATGTTGGAATATAGGCTAATCCATCCTTGTTGGATTAGGCTCAAAATGTGTTTTGGGACAAAAAATACAAATAAAAGAATATATGGGAATAAAGTTATAATATTCTCCAAAAGTGTAAATTTGAAAATTAAATCACTATTTACGTGGGAAAGTTGAGAGGAAATAATGTGGGAACGGTTTTTCCCGATCCATTTATTCGGGGAGCATGAGGATACGTGAAACTAATTCTGAAATTTGCTCTCCTCTTCCGAACAAAGTTTCTCTCTTCCTCTGTAAAGGTTCTCTCACTCTTCTCGGTGCATTTACTGTGTATCATATTCGAATCCACTCTCATGATCCGTCTTCTGCGTGGATATCTACAGATTCGCAATACGGCAACTACAGGTATGCCCGAAATCCTTAAGTGGTATCAGAGCTTATAGGTTCCTAAGGCAATTTTACTCACTGCTCATGAATTTCCGCAAGCATGTTCATTGAGATGCACTGTGTATGTATGATAATTTTGTTTGCTTTCTCTCGTAGCCTGTAACTCTATGAAAGCATACCGTTTCATTTTTTCAATTCAGATTTCAAGCATGCCTGTGATTTTTATGTGTATATGTGAGTAGAAATCTTAGAGCATGCTTCTGTAAATTAAAACGAACAACGAAACGAGAAAAAGAAGTGCAATAACGGAGATCTAGATCTGGGCTCTCGGAATACAACATCTTTAGGCTTAGAAAACATGTCCATAGTGTAGATCTCCTCAAGACGAGAACATGGAGACCAAGAACACGTAAAACAAAAATCGAATGATGGAGTTACGAAGGAAAAACTATTTACGAGATCCATCGCGTTTGTCCTGAAAAGGAGAAAGAATTAGGCTCCAAAAGTGCTCTCTTTGTGTATAGCTTGTTGAAACGAAGAAATGGACACCTAGAAGATATGGCCAGAAAACGGACGTCGACTGCGAAGATATGGCCAGAAAACGCATCGGATGAATAGTAACAGTCTTAAAAAATGAAAATTCCAAAAAAGGCGTGGCGGCGGTAGAAAGCAGCGAACCGGATCAGAAACGAGTAGGTTAATCCGACCCGGAAATAGATTGGGCCAAGGGCAACCCAATTAAAAAAACTGTTTTCGGTCTGGGCCAAAGAGGCCAGACCGAAAATTCAAAAAAAAAAATTCGAGTTGGGCCAGAGAGGCCTAACAAAAAAAATTTATTTCGGGTTGGGCCAGGAGGCCCAACCAAAAAAAAAAATAAAAAAGGGGGAGGGACTTCGATTGGACCAAAGAGGCCCAACCGGTCAAGCAGTCTGAAAAAAATATTATATTAAAAAAATAATAATAATTAAATAAAAAATTTATTATTATTTTTTAAAAAAGGCCACGTGGCACATCCAATGGACATGTGGACTACCTTATTAAAACCACGACGGCGAATGGCGAAGAATGGTCCGACGCGTGTCACGATACGACAGCGGCAAGGCGGCGCGTGGCTTACATGCTCCACCACCTGAGAGTGGGGCTTGTCCCATTTTTCAAATTTTTCAGTATATAATCTTCTCGGGGCGCCTGACAACGCATGGAACCTCCAAATGAGACGCGGTTTATTTTTAAAAATCCTAAAATTCAATATCTTCATTTTGATATATAATTTACCTATTTTATAAGGCAATTCAGGATCTGTTTTTACGAAAATCAATGCTTAATTAAGGATTTTTTTGAGTATTTTTCAATGTAATAATTTCAAATCCTTTTTTTTAAAAAAAGTAATGGTACAAGAGACCTCAAATAGCACTGAAACACTGTCTTCCGGACCAATATACATTGAATATGTTAATGAACATTTTCATAATGAGTATCCTGAATTTAAAAAAAAAATTGAAGAGGATTTTAAGGATGAGCTTTTGAAGAGGATTTTGAGGAAGATCCTCAAGGGAACATAAGGAAGACACTGAAGAGGATCCAAAAGAGGTTCAATAAAAATCTTGCGGAAGGCACAGCGGAACCTCAAGAGGTCTACTTCGACCCGAGTCCTGAGTCCTCGTTCTCATTGAAATTCAAACCTTAAGATTGTGCTGAGAAGGCTGACCACCATTTTTCACCCGCCATGGATACGACAATAGCTGAATAAGGCATGCAATGAGAACAACCATAGTTAAGAATAAAAAAATATATGGCACCATTGCTAGCTATGTCAATAGCATAACTAACAGTAAGACTGCAGAGTTTTGTGTGAATGTCGTGATGAAGAATCGTGCAGCAGTTAGAGCTATATGCATATTCATATTATCAACCATATGGGTTGTTGCAGTAAAGAGAACAATGAAACTTACACTAAATAAGAATCAATATTTTAAAGGACTGAGGAAATAAATATTGGATTATTTTATTGCAAATATATAAAGATGTGTTGTGCCTTGGATTTATGTGTTTACACTTGTGTTTTGTTAATATATTTAGAATATGACTTGGTGTATGATTATGACTAAATGCATTGTGAAATGTGACATGTTTAGTTTATGTGAATTGTTGTGAAATCGTCATTGTTATTCGCATGATTTGTAACACGTTTGTGTGATGGGAGGTACAAACGTATTCTCCTGATCGCAAATCTAGTGATCAAATTATCTTCTTGTCAAGAATAATATAAGACATTGTATACTGTGATGTGCTACACAATCGCTAAAAACTCTACTATATAAGAAAACATTTGTTGATAAGATACCCTGTCACCTCAGACTAGAAAATGGCAACGAAAAGCTTAATTGCCGAATTGAATAAAAGGGATAAGTTAAATGGTGACAACTGGGATATCTGGCACCGTAAGATGCAATATATATTGGAGGAACAGGAGGCCTTTAAGCCACTGACCACTATTTTGGTGGAACCTGAAGTTGGGACTTCAACCCAGCACAGGAGGAGCCTAGAGCTATACGAGGCATGGAAAAAGGAGAATAGTATTGCAAGAGTCACCTTACTGAGCATGATGGAGAATGATCTAATGTGCCAGTATGAAAAGCATCCAACCGCACATGCCATGTGTGCGGCTATTAGAGATAAGTTTGGTGGAACTTCGACCACTAAACTTAAGAGGCTGACAATCAAGTTTAACACATATAAGCTTCGGGGTAATACACCCATGAATGCGGCACCTTTAAGACATGTCAAACATAATTAGAGAGCTCTAAGAAGCTGGACATACACTGACTGATGAGCAGCAAGTGCAGGCTCTAATCAGATCACTTTCACATAGTGTAGAACATATGAAAGTCAGCTTAACCCATAATGATGACATCATCACTTTTGATAATATTGTGAAGCATCTTGAGCTTGAGGATGAACGCGTGGAGGTATATAAAAATTTTGGTCATGCTTATTACATCGAGGATGCATGCCCTTCCAATGCCAGGCCCGATTTTAAAAAGGGCAAGAAATTTCGTGGCAAAGGCAGGAAGGATATCCCTTAATTCAAAAAGGGTAGAGAGAAATTTAAGAAGAAGGGATCTAGAGGCGGCATAAAAAGAGTTGATCTAAATAAGGTCAAATACTATGTCTGCTAGAAGATGGATCACTTCGCAAGGGACTGCCCTGGGCGAAATGACTATGGAAAAGTGCAGTTGAATTATGTGAATTCACACGATCCTTATGCATCTAGTACCTCTTTTCTACCTGAACGTAGATCTTCTTCTTATATTTTGGATTCAGGTTCAACAGACTATGTAACGAAGGATCAAGGATCCTTCGAGGAAAACCGTCGATTGCAACATCAATGCAAATGGCTTTGTATTGGCAATAACGCAAAGTTCGCAGAATTTAATACCTGTACTATGTATTTTGAATTATGGGTTTGATATAAACTTTTATGACAAGGTTGCTAACATTTTTTGCAATGAAACCTTTTACGATTTAACTTTCCTTTCAAAAAAGTTCTTTATCATGGATGTTATTGATGATTTTAACTTGGATGACTGTTTTGTAAATTACTCCAATATAATAGTTGGCATGAATATCTGGCATGCGAACTAGGGCTCGTAAGTTGGAATCGAATGATTAAAATGGTAAAAAAAGGTTTTCTAGGTGAAGTCCAAACATAGAAATGACCTTATGTGAAAATTGTTTAGCTGGCAAGGCAACTAGAAAATCTTTCGGTTCAGGAAGCAGAGCTGAAAATCCATTGGATCTGGCCCATTATGATATATGCAGTCCTATGAGTGTGAGGGTAAGGCACGAAGCTTGGTACTTCATTACCTTTATTGATGATTTTTCACGATATGGTCATGTCTATTTGATCTTGCATAAGTCTGAAGCAGCAGAGTGTTTTAGATGGTACATGAATAAGGTAGAGAATCAAATAGAACATAAAATTAAAGTATTACGTACTGACTGACATCGTGAATACTTATCTGATCAGTTCAAAGAGAATTGTGAAGAAAAAGGGATAATTAGGTAACTAACTATCTTTGGCACTCAGCAACAAAATGGAGTGTACAAAAGAAGAAATATGACTTTTCTAAACATGGTTAGGTTGATGATGGCTCAAGCAAACCTGCAAATTTCGTATTGGGGTGATGCCTTATTATCAGCAGTTTTTATACTTAACTGTGTGCCCTCAAAAGTAGTTACTTCCACACCCTATGAGTTATGGATGATACGCAAGCCATATTTAAGTATCTCAAGACCCCAGAGGTCGGCTGCTTATGTTCATGATGATTCCCACAAGTATGGGAAGTTGGGTCCTAGAGGAAAGGATTGTATCCTTATAAGATACTTAAAAGAATCAAAAGAATAGGTTTTCATTGGCGAAAACAAAGGTGGAACAGTAACTGAAATTGAATTAAGGGATGCCATATTTTTGGAAAATTAATTTCCTGGCAGAGGAGAGATAGTTCAAACAGTATCTCTTTATGAGAAAGAACAAGGTAGTGCAGATCGATCTAATGATCCCCAATCGTCTCAATATATTGATCTGAGTGGGAGATTAAAAGGCTCATAAAGGCATTTACAAAGGCTGAGACAAAATAGACGAAAGAGACAAGAGGTCTTTACAAGAAAGAGTGACAAGGGAAATATATCAAAGAAGCGCTTCCAAATAGAGATGGAACCACTCATGGTCACTGCAGATGAAGATGATGAGCCACATTCTATATAAGAAACCTTGTTGTGCCCAGCCAAAGATGAATGGAAGAAAGCAATGGAAGAAGAGATTGATTAAATAAGAAAGAATCAAGTCTGGAAACTTGTTGATCTATCAAAAGGTCGAAAGGCCACTGGGAACAAGTGGGTTCTCAAAATAAAAAGGAAAGTGGATAGATCAATTGACAAGTACAAGGCACGTCTGGTAGCGAAGGGGTATACACAAAAGGAAGGTATCAATTACAAAGACAACATTCTCACCTGTTGTACACTCTATTACCATAAGGCTAATTTTGGCAGTAGTAAAAGTTTAGATTTGGAGTTACATCAAATGGATGTGAAAACTGCATTTCTAAACGGAGAATTGGACGAAGAAAAGTTTAGAAAGCAAAGTTTGTAAGCTCAGAAGGTCCATTAATGGACTGAAACAATCATCAAGACAGTGGTACTTGAGGTATAACCTCATATAATTTTGATATGATTGAAGAAGACCACTATGTCTATATTAAACGGTTTGATGATAACTTTGTAATGTTGTCATTATATGTAGACGATATACTATTGGCCGGAAATAGTCTAAATTCGATCTTAGCTGTTAAAGAATAGCTGTTATCGAATTTTGAGATGAAAGACATAGGAGAACCAAAATACACGCTTGGAGTTAAAATCCAAATGGATTGCTCAAAGAGAATTCTATCTCTTTCACAAGACAATTACATTAAGAAAATTTTCGAACGATTCAATATGAGTGACTGCAATCTCTTAAGCACCCCGGTAACTACTGGAATTGGCTTGAATCTTGAAATGTGTCCTAAGACTGAATTAGCTAAAAAAATTGGAAAGAGTTCCGTATGCTAGTGCCCTTTGAAGGTATGCAATGATATGTATAAGACCAGATATTAGTTTCGTAGTTGGACCGGTAAGTAGGTTCAAGTCAAATCCTAGTAAACAACAATGGAAAGCTATGAAGAGGATGTTGTGATACTTAAAGGGCACAACGAATTATGCACTAACCTATCAAGGAAGCGATTTGACTCCTTGGATTCTCTGACACTAAAGTAAGCGGAGACAAAGTTGAACGAGATCAACTTCAGGTTATACCTTCTTGCTGAATAATGGCGCCATAAGTTAGAGCAGCAAGAATAAAACATGCATAGTTCCACATTCTATGAAACTTGAGTTTGTGGCCTGCACTGCAGCAGTGCAGGAGGCTATATGGCTGATGAGATTTATTGAACACCTTGGATTTGGGAATGAGAGTACAAATCCTGTGTTATTATATTATGACAATACAACAGACATAGCCTACACGAAAGATCCCAAATATCATAGCAAGACAAAGCACATTCATATTAAGTATAACTTTGTAAGAGATTATGTAGCACAAAAAGTAATTAATGTACAGCACATTTCGACCAAAAGTATGGTCGCAGATTCTTTGACTAAACCAATTGCCAGAGAAATGTTTGAGAAACATGTAAGGGCTATTGGTATATGCAAAATGTAAAATTACAGACACTGTATATTGAATTCATGATTAATTCATGTGTCTGTGTACAAGTATACAATGTCTAGTATGTCGTACAGGCAGGTGAGGTAGGCTTTCTCACACGAGCTACCGCCTTTGATACTCAGGAGGAGTATGCAAAGATGAGACACTTGTATTCACCAGTAAGGCAGCAGGAATGTTGATATGGTAGAGAAGAAATACAAATTAATGTCGCCTCGGCAACTGTGTAGCGTGTCGAGATGAGATCCAATGTATGTACACATAAAACATGGATCGAATCATAGGGACCCGCTCCCATGATGCCTATTACCAGACAACAAATTCTTCAATACTGATGTCATATGAGATATGAGAGAAGGAAGAATTTGGATTTAGATGTTGGGAACATCTAGACTAAAAGTCTGTACGGTGTTGATAATAAGTATCAAAATGACGTACGCTCTTATAGTATAAGAGGAACACCGTAGCATGTGATTCATGCCAAATGTGTTATAGAACCGCAAAAGGGAAGCAAGTGACTGGATCCCTGCTTCGTTGTTGTGTGAGTCCCAAGAAATTAATATTTCTACTTATGTCCTTTGACTTTGACATTATCATGGAGGTATACTTCAATTACTGCTACCTTAACGTACATCCTACAATTATGATAGATGTGATACAAGGTACTATGTTAGGAAAGCGGTTGATGTATATCAAAGTGATATATGGGCGAAAGGAAGATTACCTGATAAATACAAAACTATGATGGTGTCTGTGACATGTTCCTTATAATATCAACTTGGAGATTTCATAAGTGTGGACACCACACATACGAGAAAGACGATCTAAGTCTTATGTTGACTTGAGAGGGATTAGATTCGTCAAATAAAAGTGTATTTTAGTTAAATCTAGGACATATGAGGCAAAATTATCGAATTCAAGCTACATGAAGAAAGATTGTCTTGTGCTGGTCCTGTGAAAGGGATTTCTAGTACAAACATCTAAAAGACGTCATGCCCATGCAGTCACGGCAAAGCACCTGATATGAAAGGAAGAAGAGAGAAAGACAAGGCCCATGATTCCTAATCCACCAAGTGTGAGTGGGAGATGTTGGAATATGGGCTAATCCACCCTTGTTGGATTAGGCCCAAAATGTGTTTTGGGGCAAAAAACACAAATAAGAGAATATGTGAGAATAAAGTTGTAATATTCCCCAAAAGTGTAAATTTGAAAATTAAATCACTATTTACGTGAGAACAGTTGAGAGGAAATAGTGTGGGAACGGTTTTTTCTGATCCCTTTATTCAGGGATCATGAGGATACGTGAAACTAATTCTGAACATTTGCTCTCCTCTCCCGCACAAAGTTTCTCTCTTCCTCTGTAAAGGTTCTCTCCCTATTCTTGGTACATTTGTTGTGTATCATATTCGGATCCACTCTCGTGATCCGTCTTTCGCGTGGGTATCGGCAGATTTGCAATTCGGCATCTACAGGTACGCTCGAAATCCTTCAAAAAAGCTAAAGAATTAAAAAATGTGTTGCTTTATCCAACAACGAAGAAAGCATATATGCAAAGATGCCAAATATATGTTGTTCAAGATAGTACGTACTAGTATTTCACCTTAAATTAAACTAATTACAAGTTAGCTAGGATACTATTAATTGCAAGTTTTTTAGGGGAAATCAACAAAATCTGAAAATAGATATGTGCTAAATATAAAAACATGTAGATAAACATTTTTTATATTCAAATCATAAAAAATGGAATTACATAAATTACGCCAACCAATAGCGGTTCATCGTCGCCATATTCTTCAAACTTCAAAATAAATCTATATCAAACCAATTTAAAATAATGATAGTAATCTAACAAAAAAATATCGTTACAAGTCGAACTATCAGTATAAAATATAACAATGATTAAATGTACATTGATATTATCATGATTGTAATTTACAAAATACATGTAATTGTAATTTAAGAGAATTATATCACACACACACACAATGATTAAATGTACATTAATATTTTCAAGATTGTAATTTACAAAATACATGTAATTGTAATTTAAGAGAATTATATCACACACACACACACATATTCATTGTGTGTGTGTGTGTGTGTGTCTTTTAACAACATGAAACATAAACGAAAGAGACATCATTCATTGCATTTTTTGTCTTTCTCCTTCTTGATCTTCTTCATTCTTTAGTGCATTCAAACCAAAGCATGGCCGACTTTATTTCTCCAATCGTTGATACCCTCACTCGTTTGTGCGGTTACTGCTACAAGCGGGCAGATTCAGTTCACGAGCTTAGAGACAACCTCATGTCTCTAAGAAACGATTTAGATAACCTCAATAGCAGGTATCTTGACATCGAGATGAAGGTTAACAACGCCGAGTAGGATCCAAATCGGGAGATGACCGTTAAGAATGAGGTAAGGGCTTGGATGCACAGAGTACAAGACCTACAAAGTGAAGTCCAGGACATTCTGCACCAAGGTGATCAAGAAATACAGGCCACGTATTTTGGAGGTCGCTGTCCCAACAATTGTCGATCCAGCTACAAGCTAAGCAAAAGGGTCGCCCAGAAGTTGAGTGACGTTAATGATCTCATGAGGAAGGTGAGTTTTGATGTTGTAGCAGAAAAGTTTGCACGTGATCGGTTTGATAAACTTCCCTTGGATAAAACTGTGGGTGTAGAGACAACGTTTTAGGAGCTATGTTCATGCTTTGGATAAACGGTTTTTCATCTTAATATTTTTATAAGGATAAAAGTAATATTATATTCTATTTTATGATAAATAATACCCAATATATTCAAAAATAGCATCAAATATTTTATTTTTCATATAAACTTCATATAATATTATATTTAAAATTATAACAAAACATTAATACTTATTTTTTTCAAAATTTGAAAAAAATTATTATTAAAAATTCATTGGTAAGAAAAGAATCGTATGACTATACAATCTTATAAGAAAAATTAAAAAGGAAAGAAAAAAAGGAATTTTAATTTTTTTTAAAAAAAAAAGAAATGGTGTGGGCTGCAACAGCATCCCCAGTACTACTACCAGCTGGTGATAAATACGCCTCCGTGCCTGTTTGGGAAGCCATTTTTTCAAACGGTACACGTAAGTCGAGATAAAACCATCTCGAAATCTGTAAAAACCATCTCGAAATTCATAAAAACCATCTTGAAATCCGTAAAACCATCTCGAAATTCCCAAAATGCCTCAAAATCTGTAAAATCCATTTTCCCAACGGAGTTCCCAAACAAGCACTCCATTCATTCCTTCTTCAATTCTCGGTTTTGATCTTTTTCACTCCTATGATACCAGCTATGGTAAAAATTAGTTCGGTCATTACCTGGATTGTTATTCAATTCAAATAATGATCAAAATAAATTTCTCAAATTCCCATAAAATATTGAGGTTATTTTTAAGCAATTTAGAATTAGTGAAAAATTCTAATTATTCTAGAGAAATTGTTTCAGTAGGCCCACACAAATCGATTATTTGTGAGGTTAAAAGTTTAAGTCTGATGGCGGTTTTTAAAAGCATGAATCAAATGGGTAAAACCATCGCTTTAAAAAGTATCCCGACGCTCACATGCTTAACTTGAAAGTCACATCATGCATTGTATTGCATTAATTTACTTTCTTCATCTTTTCAGAAAAGAATTAACTGAGTCTTGGTAGTTGAAGATTGAAGGGAAAGAGTGGAAGAGAAGGTAACTATTGCTAATGACAGAGTGTGGCCCACCAAAAAAATCATCTGATTGCTGATTTGGTACGATTCAGCAGAGGATGAGAAACACTTTAATGATGCCGCACAAGAATGGTTATGAATATAGATTCTGAAATAAATATGTGAGAGGAATTTTATTTCTGTAAGAGTAGGAATGGATTTTGGGGAGGCCACGAGCCCAATATATGGCTTGTTTGGATAGCCGTTTGGGCATCCAAAAGTCATTTATACGCTTACCGAGACAAAATTACTCTCACATATTTATCTCGAAATCTGTGTCCGTTCTCCTAACGAACTTACCAAACAAGTCTATAGTTGTTTGGAAACATTTAACTCTAATATAAAAGTACGTTTAACATTGTTTTTCGTAAAACTATATAATCTCCTTCACATATTTACATTGATTTACGTAAAATTACTTTTTTACCGTGTTACTAAACGATGTCAATTTCTGACCAAAATATATTCAATGCGGCAGCAGCGTAATTATTGTTCTGTAGGAAGATGGGGTAATTAGATTCAGCAGAGGACGAGGATGACTCTATGTTAAGCATTAAGTTCTTTGAAATAAGAGACTAAAACTATGTATTTAAAATGCAATGAATTAGTTTGGAGCTGGTCCGACTGGTTGATAAGAGAAAGATAAGACATCGTGTATCCATTAAATTTAAGGTTTGATCTTAGTCTGCATCCAAATGGGTGTAGGATACCGGGGTGAAATCCCAAATTTCTCATTCAAAAATAAAATGCAAGGGATTAAAATTAAAATTGATTAAGTAATAAAATTGATATTGAGCCAATATTCAATTATTTTTTTGCCAAAAAGCCAATATTCAATCATGCTTCATGCAACATCTTTCTCATCTTCATCATATTTTCTAAACCCTAGTGATAAGTGACAGCTGGTACGGACCAGTTGCCCAAAAATGACTGCAGGAAGGATCAGTTGGCCAAAAATAACAGCTGGAAGGATGAGCCAAAAAGCAGAAGACAGGTGGCAAGGACCCTCCTCATCACGTTGCTCAAACAGCCAACTTAAGTGCCTAATGGCCAATATGGCAAGAGTTTTATTTCGATTTTAACATAACGTGATTAAAAAAATGTTCCCAAACAAACACATTTTTCACTGTTCACAGTACTTAGGAAAAACGCCAGTAATATGCGGTGCGAGAAAATTACTTTTAGTAAGATTTAGGGTTGGTTTGGATGCTAGATTTGAAATTTAGGTTTTACAGATTTCGAGGTAAAACCTAGGTTTTGAAATGTGATTTATGTTTGGGAAGTTATAGCTTTTACAGATTTCGAGGTAAAAAAGTAAGA
>JANTPZ010104535.1:0-37172 GCA_025593235.1 Vachellia pachyceras
TTGAACTACTTCATATGGATTTAATGGGCCCAGCCAGAGTAAAAAGCTTAGGTGGAAATTTGTATACTCTGGTAATTGTCGATGATTATTCTAGATTTACTTGGACTATATTTTTGGCTTCCAAAAATGAAACTTTTGAATCATTTAACATATTTGCCAAAAAGGTTCAAAATGAGAAAGGTATGTCTATTGTTTCCATTAGAACAGATCACGGAGGAGAATTTGAAAATGGAGACTTTGCTACCTTTTGTGAAAGCGAAGGAATCAATCACAACTTCTCCGCACCAAGAACTCCTCAGCAAAATGGAGTGGTGGAGAGAAAGAACAGAGTACTGGCAAATATGGCTCGAGCAATGATGACTGAGAAGCAAATATCACAAGTATTTTGGCAGATGCTCTGAATACAGCTTGCTACATATCAAATAGAGATACATAAGACCATCCTTGGGAAAGACACCATACGAGCTGTACAAGGGAAGAAAACCAAATTTGTCTCATCTTCACATCTTTGGCAGCAAGTGTTTTATTCACAATAACGGTAAGGATAACCTTGGTAAGTTTGATCCTAAGTATGATGAAGGTTTATTCCTTGGTTATTCAAATAGAAGTAAATCATATAGATTTTTTAATAAATGTACTTGTGTGGTAGAGGAATCAGTGCATATAGTATTTGTTGAAACTAATCCTCAACCAAAATCTGATGTTGATGAAGAAATTGTAACTTCAAAAACTGTTGAAAAACAAAGCAAAGAAAACTCTCTTAATAATCAACCTTCTCAGGATTTTGAAAATGACCAATCAGATGAATTTCATAAATCCCCTCAACCAAAAGCCTGGAAATACATCCGCAATCACCCCATCAATCAAGTGATTGGAGAGGTGAATGAAGGTGTGCAAACCAGAAAAAGATTTATTCATGAGGCCCAATTTTCAGCTTTTATTTCAAAAATAGAGCCCAATGGAAAGCCCTGCAAGTCTACTTTCATAAGAAACAAGAATCAGACCCAAAGACATTATATAAAGAAAGTTATGAAAGATACAATAAGCAAAGGTTAGTGATAAGACGTTAAATTCGACCACCAAATTTCGAAAACCATATCTCTTTCATATGAAACTATTTGATGCTTATTTTGGTGTCTATGAACCATATTTTGAGTCTAGTTTCATATGAAATTGGTTTCATATCAATTGGAGTTATATTTTGGGAGATATGGTCAAAATACCAGACATATGTAAGCTATCAGAAAACAGAGTATGCCAATACTTGAGTGTTACATTCCAATACTCGAGTATCGACTTCCAAAAGGCCAATACTCGAGTATTGTCACCCCAATACTCGAGTGTTGACTCCCCAGATGTCAATACTCGAGTGTTGTGATCCCAATACTCGAGTGTTAACTCCCCATATGTTAATACTCGAGTTTTGTGACCCAATACTCGAGTGTTGACTCCCAGAAGGCTAATACTCAAGTTTTGTGACCCAATTCTCGAGTGTTGACTCTAAAATTCAATACTTCAAGTGTATACTCGAGTTTTGCTTCAAGTAATGCCATAGGAAACCCCAAAAACTCATCATACTCGACTATTAACTTCCAGAAACATATTTGAACATCCAAATGAAGTTTAAATGAATGGTAACTCAATGTATGATAATAAAACATCTATTTGAAACATTTTAACATCCAAAATACATTCAAAAACATATCATCCTCTAACTAAAGGAATGCACAATTATTGATTAACCAATATGCATTGTAAAATCATTATGCATGGTATGTATTGTGAAAACTTTTTGCATTGTAAAAATATTTTGCTCTTATTTGACATAATCAAAACTAATCATATCTAACATCTTCTACAACGTAGATCCATCGAATGTTTGCAAAATTAATGGGAGTTTTGGAGATGGATTTGCTAAGCTTAAGCAGAGGTTTAACCACGACCAACAAAAAGTGCATGAGTGGACCGATGCTTTGGTCCGATCAACAAATCTCTCTGGGTGGGATTCAATGAATTTCAGGTATCTTCTACTCATTGTCTTATTGTCTCCTTTCTTTGGGCATTAGACATAATCGTTCTTCTATTTTATATTTGTTCTAGCCCTGAATACAAGCTTATCAAAATGATTGTCGAAGATATTTTGAGCAAATTGAATAACAAGTCATCATCCTTGCATTTGGAAGGATTAGTTGGGATTGATCATCGGATTCAGAAAGTTGAAGAGCTACTACATGAAGCTCGCATTGTGGGGATATGGGGTATGGGTGGGATAGGCAAGACCACGCTTGCTAGAGCTGTCTTTGAGAGATTGAAAGCACAGTTTGAAGCTTATTATTTTGCTAAAGATGTAAGACAACAACTAGCAAGCAATAGATTGGATGAATTACAGGAAAAATACCTTAAAGAATTATTACAAGATGAGGATCTTGACTTTTACAGCTTTAAATCCCCTTTTGTGAAGAATAGACTTGAGCGTAAAAAAATTCTTCTGGTGCTTGATGATATGAATAATTGTTTAGCAATTGAAGATTTAATCAAGGCTTGTGGTCGGTTTGGGGAAGGGAGCAGAATCGTTATTACATCAAGAGATGTGCAAGTGCTTAAAAATACTTCTGCATGTACAACATATCATGTTCCGCAATTGGATACCCATCATGCCCTTCATCTCTTTCGTTTGAAAGCTTTTAAGCAAAATGAGCCATTTACAGGCTGTTTGGAATTATCACAGTTGGTGGTGGATTATTGTCTAGGAAATCCATTAGCCTTGTTAGTGTTGGGTTGCTTTCTTTATGGCAGAGGAAAAGAACTATGGGAAAGTGCTTTGGGAAAACTAAGTCAAGCACTTCACAAGGACATCCTTGATGTATTGAAATTGAGTTTTGATGGACTTGATGATGCTCAGAAGAATGTATTTCTTGACCTAGCATTTATCTTGAATGAAGTAGGGACAATTTCTCTGGATAGTACAAGAAGCTTATATGGTTTGTGTGCAGATATTGAGATAAATGTACTTAAAGAGAGATCCCCCATTTCAGTGCATGGAAATGATTATATTGATATGCATGCTCTTCTAATGCGCATGGGCCTTCAAATTTCTACGGGGCAGTTAATATCTAACCCTGAAAAGCCTGTTCGGCTATGGAGGCATAAGGATATTTATAATTGTCTCCAAAATGACAAGGTAATAATTTATTTTTAGTTCTTTAGTTTCTTAATATTTTATTTTGCTTTTTCTTATTTTCCAGCTTTCACATCGTTGTGCTTCTTGTGCATTTTAAGTATACCCATTTCTTCATGCCTTTTAATTCATGATTTTTTTTTTTGCATTTGACTCATTCTTCTTTTCTGCATTCACGTAGTTGGTTGACTTCGTTTCGTCTCTCAACAATTCTATTTATTTACATTTTGTTTTGTAAATGATATATGATTATGTTATTTGGTAATATCATTTTGATTCTTCGTAAAAAAATTCATGCTTTTTTATTAATGAAGATTAATAATTTATGTGTGCCAAGTTTTTGAAATGAAACTTTGCTATTATAGTTATATTAAATATCGGCACATGCAAGTATGCACCTATGCGTATGAGTGTGTATGATTTATGAATTGTAAGTGGTTGAATGAAATGCGCAATATCGTTATTAACTTTGATATTTCTGAAAGCATGTATATGTAGTTGTTCTACAGTATTCGTCGTCATTTTTTGTTAGGTAATAATGACAACTGTTTTCCTCTTTGATTTCCTATATTGATAGGGGATTGAGGCAATTCGGTGCATGTCATTGGACACAAGCAAGATAAAAATAATTACACTGAGGGCTGGTGATTGTAGAAAGATGAAAAATCTAATATTCCTAAGAGTTTACAAGTCTGATCAGAGAAAGCCTTCAAATTTGAATATTTTGGAACTTTTGGTTTATCTTCCAGAAGAACTAAAGGTTTTTATCTGGGAAGAGTATCCACTATCATCAGTACCATTACATTTCCGTGCGGGGAACCTTATTGGACTTGAAATGCGTGAGTGCAATATTCAACAGCTTTGGAATGGACTGTATGGAGATCAGGTATGTTTGGTTTACGAACTTTAAATAAAATAATAGCTGCACTTTTTGCCGGGAATTCAATAGAATTCATCTTCTAATTGCCATGAGAGAGGTTCTTGATGAAAGTGTAGCTACGTGGGAGATGAACCTGTCATTTTTTCTTTCATTCTCTTTCCTCATCTTTCTTGTCTAACAATTGGATCAATTTTTGAATGATTCATATTTGTTTTATACCGAGTTTGAACCATTCAAACGTGGATCTAATAGTTATGTAAAACTTGAAGAGGATGTGATGGGAAAAGGAGAGGTTCGTTTCCGATGTGAAGTTATCTAAAGTATTATACACTGATTCTTCGTTTTCTTTTCCTAGCATTTTCCAAATCTGAAGGCAATCGATCTATCACATTCAGAACATCTCATTATGCACTGCCAGATCTCTAGCAGACCCCTAAGATTGGACGTTTGGTAATTGCTGATTTTGCGAATTTAACAACGTCGCTTGCTAGATTATCTTTCTTGAGATTGTTGCAGCTGGTGATTTTAATTATTTTTTGACTTAAATATCTCGGGTTAAAAAAATATTTGTCTTGCTTTCTTTTTATCTATATTTGATTCACGGAGGGCCTTCTTACAAAACAACTTCATCAAATAAAAGTCCTTTGGGTGGGGTGCTATTAGACAAGTCTTCATGCCTTTCTCTTCTTTCTCTATCTGATGGCTATTTCGTTAGGTGTGAGGCTCATAGATAATTGTTGACACAATGTGTGTCATTAAATAGATATATTGTCTTTGTTTTGAGTGATATTGTCCTTTTTTTTTGCCAACTATTGATATTATCTTTTGGTATATCTTCATTGCCTATCAAAAAATGTAAGCCATGCATATAGACATGAAATTAATGGTTAAACAAAATGGTAATTTCAAAGTCATGTAACCATTTCAAGTAACTATCAACCACTTCTGTTCTCGTTTGTGTGTGTCTCTACAAATACATGAAAGTCTTCCAGAGTCGGCAGAGCAGTTCAAGTTTCTTATTGATGCTTTTGCTTGTACGCTCGTTTTCACCAGGGAATAATAAATTTTTTTAAAAAAAACTTCAAAGTAACTAAAGTGATTCAGTCATTTTCATGAAGCTCTTAATATTATTCTCTTAATAACATTTATCAAGCGATGTCGTATCAATATGTTAAATGGGTTTTAATTCCATGCAGCCTAACTTGATTTACAATATTTTATCTTGTTTTCTCTTAATCCCGCAAATCAATCCTCTTACACGTTTTCTTTATAATTAAAAAACAGGTTATTATCCTCGCTAACAAAATTTTTGACAGTGAATTACTTGGCTAATATTTTTGGTAAGTAACTATGCACTTAACATCTTGATCTACCGGTATTAGCCAATTCTAACTGACACTCAAATTATAGAGCTTTAAAAACTCCGGTCAACGCAATCTAATAAATTATTTTTACAAACAACTATTAAATCATGTAAAATGAACAATATAAAAAGCAGGATGCGTAATATATTATAATTAAGTTCATAGAATATAAAAGGGGGACAAAATTCAATCAAATTTATAAGTTCTTCCGTTTAGACTTTGCTGACATTTTAATTATAAATTCTTTTGTTCTGGTACATGACAGTATTGTTTGAGAGAGAAAACTTTTAAAGAAAATTTGCACATTTACCATTATATTAAAAAACACTCAAATCCAACACAAGATGGAGATATATGCCCGAATTCTAACAAATAAGTGTGCCCTCTCCTAATATAAACTACAGATCGTATTCTCTTTTCTCCTAATCCACTTGATTAATCCCATCCATCCAGTTTTACGATTTTGTTCTTCACAGAAAACACACAAATATTAATATGTGTGTTTATCGACTTATTTAGTCTAACTGGCGTTTGAAAAAAAAACTAAAGAAATTAAGGCACAACGTAACTATCTTTGACACACGGCCAAATACCCCATTCAACGCATCCACTTTTATTCACTGTAGCTTCTTTTAAACTAAATAAAGTTTTTGATAATAATCATCAAATAGATCAGTAACGTAGTTGGGTGTAGATGACCACACAATGAAGTTCTTTCTTTTCCATTATTCCTTCCCTAAAGACATGTTTATTTTAGCATCAATCGCCACTCTCCGTCTGGTTTGCTGTTGATCATCCGGTAATTAATTGGGTACCACTGCTAAATATTTCTGTTTGATCTTTTTGCCACTTATATTAAATTAAGAAAAGTCAAAGGGTATTTGTCAAAATTTGATTAAAATATTAGAAAAATTTTTCGGTCACCAAAAGACTGGAAAAAATTCAATTATCATTAATTGAGGTTCTGGTTAGGTCAAAATGACAAAAATAACATTTGCGAGAATTTTAAAGGTTATATAATATTTATCTATTTAATAAAATAATTAATTAACTGGAATTATTTAAAATACCCAGAAGCCTTAAATATTTGATTTCAGAGGCAGGGAAAATAGTTAAAAAATTTATTATTTTATAAAATTGATTTTAAGAGAAAGGCAGAAATGATTTGCTGGAACAAAAGAAAAAGATTCAGAAAAATCCCCAAATAGGGTTTTCTTTAAAAATTAATTTAAGACACATCTGGAGTGAGAATTGAGGAAGGAAAAATGATTTTAAGGGTAGATGAAATGTAGGAATTTTTAAGGACATTAATTTGGTTAAGTGATCAAAAAATCCTCGAAAATCATTTTCAGAAGAAAATTTCCAGGTTAAGTAACTTAAGCAAGTTCACTTTCATAAAGTAGAGTGTGGGGTTTGAGTATGTGCCACTTGGTGTTTTCATATTAATTTTTAAAATTATTTCGGCCTGCAGGGGATTGGTAAAGGGCTTGTGATTTTGATGATACCAATGAATTTAAAAGGTAAAATTGTGTAGGATATAAATGAGAATAATTCTTGAAGCATTAAAATCAAGTTTAGTAAATTCAAAGAATTTTAAGACCCTTAAGGTTCTAAGAGAAATTTTGAAAAGTTTTAAATGTTACAATGCATAGTTTATGATCTAATATTGATGTCAAATGCATTATATTATGTGTATAAGTGTTATTTGCAAAAGAAAAAAGCTCAAAGTGGCGGGAGGCAAGTGTTGATGACAAAGAGAGTTTTCCTTTCTTAGGTCAAGTAACAAACTCGGAAACTAGTGCAATTTCAGGTATGATGTAGTGATAAAGTATCCCAAGCATCCAGCCCATGTTCCATAGGTACACTATGAACCATGGAATCAATAAAAATCAATATGAAGATATGAAAATGGAATTGATAAATGGGTGGGCATGGAATTTGTATAAAGATACAACACTACAAACATGATCGACAAGTTGACAAAAAAAAAACATGATGGACAAATTACAAACTACAAGTCCAAGACACTGCAAAAATAAATGGGTTGGGGCAATATAGAACATTACTTCAACAATTTTTTGCAAGTATACGGTTGAAATTCAATGTTTGCTTATTATCAAGATTTTTTATGCTGCGGTGGATTTAATCTATTCATGTACTGATTTGGAAGAATTGGCCAATATAACTCTCATCCATACGCTTATGGTGTGAAAATCAACTATGTACCAAAAAAAAAAAATCTTTTGACGCAATTGCCATAGGACTTGGCATCTAATTCTATGAAGTAGAAGTTTCTTGTGGAAAGCTTTAAACTAACCAATTCAATTAGCATGTTTTATATTAGGATATACAACGGTGGACTCAGGATATTGATTCAGGGTACAAACTATATTTTGAGAAGATAAGTGAGATTTATTCTTATTACTTAAAGTGATAAGTGAGAATTTGAACAAAAATTTAGTGGATTCAAAATTAGCAAATGAGTAGGTGGAAAATAAATCATATAATACTAAATATATATTTCATTTTCTGGAAAGTTGTTCTAAATATTTTTATCTTTCTAATGGCAGCAATATTATGTATATTAGAAAATAATTTGGAATTTAGATTTTTTATTTAGTTTGAGTTTTATTTGCAGAAGGTCATAAAATTGTGTATTCAATTTTATAACTATGTTCTATAAGATTATATATCTATTTATTTGATACATTGAGTATTTTAGAAATTTAGTTGTGTTTAAAAAATGATATATATTTTTCGATACATAGGATATTTTAATTAAATGAAGATAAGTAGAAAAATGTAGAAGATGATTTTTGGATATATTTAAGTAGCTTAGAGTTGTTATATTTATTGCAAGATTTTATAAATAATTTTTTATGAGAAGCTCCTAAATCAATTTTGAGGTATTTCAAAATAATAATAATAATGAATTTTGTGTGAAAAATTTAATTGGTATATTGGAACTGTTATTTATCTTTTAATCGGCTGAAATATATTATATTGCCATATTAGGATTTTTTATAATTAATTTTCACTATAATAGATTTTAAATAATTTTATAATGGAAAATGATTTATGTAAATTGTGTATTAAATTTGTATTTACATTACTGTGTAGATTAATTGGTGATTGAGCTGTATTTGGTTGCTTTGTTCTCAAGGCTAGTAGGATTTAGCTTGGAATTAAGGTAACCGTAATTAATTTCTTTTATATGCTTGTTGCAGACTGTAAGGTGTTTTATAACTCTTATTTTCTTTATGGTAAAATTTAATTGTGGTCTAGACAATTTTGCATATTTTTATATACGATATTTCTTTAGTGAAGCAGTGTACTTTTGAACTGTATGATTGTTTTGTTATATATGGGATGCTGTGACATTCGTGATGACTGATATGAATATGACATCAGGATTGTATGGATGATGGATGTGTATTTATATTTGTTATATTGTGGGGTTATTTTCGGGACGAACGAAGAGTGGTGAATTATCGTGCCCATCAACTTTTGCTGATCCTTGGCCTGGAATTAAGCTAAGTTGGTGTGGGTGGACACCTCCTTACCTTGTCCTGTTGAAGGTGGTATGGGAGAGGACAGTGTTCTTGAAGTGACTAGCTAGCTGATGGCCAGGTAGACTAGCACTGATAGGCTGTGCCATATCCAGAAGTTATAAGGAGGAGAAGGTTGATGGGGGTTAATTGCTTTTGATCGATATTATGTTATGGAATTATTATTATACTGATAAACCTGCTTCTCTGACTTGCATTCCTATCCTGCATATGTTAGAAAATGATTTCGGTTGTTGAAACGTCATGTCTCATCCCATTATTATAATTTTTTCAGGCGATACATATAATTCTGATAAAGGTCGAGGGAAGCAGCCAGAGGCATAGTCATTGAGCCTTATAGGCTCTTTTTGATATTGGTATTGTATTAAATTTTATATTGTCATATAAGGCCCATTATTATGATGCATTGCATTTTGGGATGGCCAGCAAGAACGTGTGGACACTGTGGTGATGGTTCATTATTTTGCGCCAAGTGATTTGGGTAAAATTTGTGGACGGATTGTATAACATCCCAGTGCCCTCCCTCGCAGATATTATCCCTGTTTGCAGCTGTAGCCAAGAGCAAGGTTTTGTTCCTCTGGGTGCAGCCGTAGCCACCCAGAAAACGCGTCCACGAGGGGAAGGTATCCACACCCTTATAAGGCATGCTTCGTTCTCCTTCCCAATCGATGTGGGACTTTACAATCCACCCCCCATTAGGGCCCAGCGTCCTCGCTGGCACACCGACTAGAGGCCTGGCTCTGATACCACTTATAACATCCCAGCGCCCTCCCTCGCAGATATTGTCCCTGTTTGCAGCTGTAGCCAAGAGCAAGGTTTTGTTCCTCTGGGTGCAGCCGTAGCCACCCAGAAAACGCGTCCACGAGGGGAAGGTATCCACACCCTTATAAGGCATGATTCGTTCTCCTTCCCAATCGATGTGGGACTTTACAGATTGCGTGGCAAGGATCCGGGGTGACTTATTTAATGAAATCGCTTCCGTATATTTTATGTTGTTATTTAATTATTTTTGGTTAAATTATTATGGTATAGAAATGGTCTTTTCAGTTCCTGTGGTGTTTCCCATGGACAAACAAATATGATAATCAAACTCTTTCTATCACATATGCCAAACCAATGACAATCCAAGACATTATAATTGAAAATGTTTCATGCGTTAAAATTCATAAGTCCTTCGTTCATTTTCCTGTAAAGTTAATGTGCTTTTGCTGTGTTATATGCCGAGTCTTTCTCTTCCGTTTTAATTATGGCTTTATTCATTCTGCTACCCACTCGGTCCAATTCTTTAGTGATGTTTTATTTTTTTGTGTTAAGAATTTAAATGTTGATTATATCACTATTAGTAATTGCATGGATTATTAGTAATTAAGTGAAAACTGTTTTCTTAATTGCATTTAGTTGGGAACTGTTTTCTAACTGTAGTTAAGATATAATAATTCCTCCTTATGGGAATTCTCATCTCCCCATTTCATTGCTCCGATAAATTTTTTCTCCCTTCTCAGATTCTTTTTATTACTCCATGATTTTTAAACCTCTGCTATTAAAAAAATTAAATATGACACCTGTGAATTTTTTTGGTCAAAAAATAACAAATATAAAACACTTAATAGTTTTATTTTAAAATCGACTGTACCAATTTTTAATACATTAAATATCAAACTATGATGTGTTGATTTAGTGAAGATAACCTTGATGTTTTTGGTATTTTTGATGTGGTTTGCTAATGAATTGAAGCTAATATTTCTTGAGAACACTATCGAAGGAAGGAACGAGGAAGTTGTAATGGTTAAAGTTTTCATTAATATCAGAAAAAAATGATATATCAATGTATTTAAATATAAATAATGAGCACATCTATTCTCAATGTTTTCAATGTTGTTTTCATCTAAACTAAGGAATAGACAATTTCAAATCACTCTTTACTTACGTTTGTAATAGTTCAAATCACTGAGGAATAGACAATTTCGAATCATTCTTTTATATAATGAGCACATCTATTCTCTTTATTTATCTATTTTCAATAATTTTTAACAAAATCAATTCCAATATAGGTAATTAAACTTGGACCGGACCCGACCTCCTGTCCGGTCCGATTTCACTCTGACTCCGAGTTTAGGTAACCCGGACGATCACCCAGTTTTTTTCCAAAATGTATGCGCCTCCTAGAAAAGACCAAGCAGATGGTTCTCCCATTGTTAGCTCACGTGCAACACTACCCAGTTTTTTTCCAAAATTGTTATATTAAGGCTGTCCAAGTGAGATAACTATCCGATGTGGGACTTGCATTTCTCTCATTTTTTTTCCTCTTTGAAATACGTTGTTGGGCTGGATTGTGTTGCTATGTGAACTTACAGATCAAACAACTTTAACAATATTGGCCTAATTTCTAATCTATTAATACATATTTCTAATTTATTTGTTTTTTAATTATTTTATTCCTCACCGATTTGACTCCCGATCTGACTCACTGACCCTCAATCCACTATCTTATTTGGTTTGATCACCTGTCTGGGTTTAATAACCTTGCAAACGAGCCATTAGTTTTTTTCCCTAAAGCAAAAGGCGCGTGTAGTACAGACGCGAGACTGCTTGACCTGTTGGCCCCAAGGACGATGATTTCAAGAGAATTATTAGAAGATGATGATATCTACACTTATGCCATGTTTGAAATGGTGAAATTGGAAGGTGGAATTGGAAATGGAATTCATTTCCTATGTTTGGTATGATGGAATTGGGGGTGGAATTGGAAATGGAAATAGAATTCAAAATAGGTAGAAATGAATTTCATGATATAACCCATGGAATTGTATTCAATTCCATGGAATTGATTTTTGAACCCCTCATTTTTTTCCTATATTTATATCCATTTCCATTTCTATCTGCATCTCCATTTCCATTTTCACCAAAATCAATTCCAGCGTACCAAACGAGCCATACAATTTAAAATCAAGTTTTGTGAGAAATAGACTTCACCGTAAGAAAATTCTTCTGGTGCTCGATGATGTGAACAATTCTATAGCAATTGAATATTTAACCAAGGCATGTGATTGGTTTGGGGAAGGGAGCAGAATTATTATCACACCAAGAGACATGCAAGTGCTTAAGAATACTTCTGCATGTGCAACATATCATGTTGCAGAATTGGATCACCTTCATGCCCTTCGTCTCTTTAGTTTGAAAGCTTTTAAACAAAATGAGCCATTGAAAAGCTATTTGGAGTTATCAAAGTGTGTGGTGGATTATTGTGAAAGAAATCCATTGGCCCTAATAGTGTTGGGTTGCTTTCTTTATGGAAGAGGACAAGAAGAGTGGGAAAGTGCTTTGGGAAAACTCAATGACATTTATGATGTGTTGAAATTGAGTTTTGATGGACTTGATGACACTCAGAAGAATGTATTTCTTGACCTAGCATTTATCTTGAATGAAGCATGGAGGATTTCTCTGGATTGTGCAAGACGCATATATGGTTCTTCTGCACATATTGATATGGGCGTACTTAAAGAAAGATCCCTCATTTCAGTGCATGAAAATGATTATACATGCATGCTCTTCTAATGGACATGATGATATTTACCATTTTTTCAAATTTCTAAGCAACAATTAATATCTAACCCTGAAAAACCTATCCGATTGCGGAGGCATGATGATATTTACCATTTTTTCAACAACGACAAGGTAATAATTTATTTTTTACTATATTACTTATTCTCTTAACATTTTATTTCCTTGTGATGTATATTTTCCATATAATCTGATAACCAGTGGGCTGAGGCAATTCAATGCTTATCATTAGACATGAGCAAGATAAAAAGGATTACATTGACAAGTAGTAATATTCAGAGGATGTAAAATTTAAAATTCCTTAAATTGTAAAAGTCAGATAGGAAAAGGCCTTTGAAAGTGCAGATTTCTGGAGATCTGGATTCCCTTCCTGAAGAATTGAAGTTCCTCTGCTGGGTTGATTGTCCTCTTCGATCTCTGCCATTAAGCACATGTTTGGAAACTCCGTTGGTAAAATGGATTTTACAGATTCTGAGGCATTTTGAGAATTTCGAGATGGTTTTACGGGTTTTAAGAAGGTTTTTATGGATTTCAAGATGGTTTTTACAGATTTCGAGATGATTTTGTCTCAGCTTACGTGCACCGTTGGGAATAATGGCTTCCCAAACAAGCGTAAGCTTGTGCGCAGAGAATCTTGTTCATCTTATAATGCCAAACAGTCATCTCCAACAACTTTGGAATGGAAATCAAGTGCTTTGTTTTCTATGTTTAAGGATAATAATTAGTTTTTTTTTCTTTTTTGGGGGGTGGATTATGTTAACAATTCTCTTTTACCCGCAGCGATTTCCAAATTTGAAGAAGATTGATCTAAGACACTCGAAATATCTCATGGCGCTTCCTGATCTATCTGAGTTCCCGAACCTTGGAAGCTTAGAAGTGGATGGTTGTGTAAGTTTGGATCAAATCCATTCTTCGACTGTCCTGGGCAAGCTTACCCACTTGACTCTAGAGTCTTGCAAAAGGTCATTTGCAGGATATGACTGCTGTGAAGGGCGGCTTCAGACATTGAAGGATATAAGACTGTGTTTGGATGTTCCAGCTAGAGATTGGTGTGGCTGTGACTTTTGTGTCTCGTATGTTCATTCCCCTGAATGGCTCAGAGCTAGTGCCATGGGTGCATTGTCCCTAGCGCTCTTTGTTTTTGGGATTGATATTGCCTTTTGATGGCTCTTGCTTGTGCCTTCCTTTTCATTAGTGCATAATAATTTCAAAATATCTGAATAAAAAAGAAGAGTAACGAAAGTAATTTGATCCACCTTGAGAAACTACTTGTAAAACTGTTAATATCGATGTGATTTCAAGTTTGGGTGAAGAATCATCTAACATTTATCAAGCAGTGTTGACGTATCAAATTGTGGACCATTCTATATTCTTTCTTTATTTTCCCCGAAAGCCCATGCGCTTGAACATAATAATTAATAAATGAATTAATATTTTTTCCAACAAGAAATGGATTCAATTAAATTAAATGATTAGAATCTACATCTGCAACCTACAATGCGTCATACTTTGATAACTGCATAAAATACCCACAAAAAAGACCAAAAAAACAAGTATATGACATATGAGGGAGTGCATAATTAAAGTAGTGACTAACTTATGTGTTTCTTATTAATTTTATTCCATTATTAGGACCTAGCTTCTGAAGGATTAAGCTCTTCTCTATTTTCATGATAGAGATTAAAAACAACAACAAATTTTATCCCATTAGACATGGTTTTTACTCAACTCTTTATTTTTAATTCACTATTTTGGTTTTTTATTAATTAAAGGGGAAAAATCCAAACAAGCAATGACCCAAATTAAATTATGACACACATAGAAGTGGGCCCTTCATATTGTAGATTCTTTTTTTTTTTATTACATATTGTAGATTCTCCTAAAGCAAAGCAAAGGGGTGTTGTAACAAAAACAGTTAGTATAACAATGAATTAATTAGCATAACAATGAATTAAAATTTAAATTTTCATTAAAAATTATATTTATATTTAGTATCTAATAATATTTTGAATAAAATTGCCTCCTTTCACACGGAACAAATACTGTTACGAAGCAATAGGACAATTCACCAAAGCTACACATGATGGACGACATTTCTCGTTGAATTGTGAATCTGAAGAGAAAGCAAGTCTACAAATTCTGAAGCTGCCATTTCTGATACTTTATCTTGTGGGAGCTATTTCTTTCGCTTCCCTTCACAATGATCCAGGTTATTTCTTCTCTTTTACTTGTCTGATATCCCATGGATTCATCATCCATGCATCTACTGTTTTCCCTGCATTTCTAACTGAAAAAAATTCTGCAAAGGATTGGCTGTGTTCATCTCCTAGCTCTAGCTGTTGATTCAATCTCTTCCTTGACTATCATACTGTACCTGTCGTAGATCTAATAAAACTTAACACGTTTGAAATGTTTTATACTTCATAACTTCTGAAAAACACAGTCCCAAAACCTTCGAAGATATGGATGGACTTGATCTATCTATTGACTAAAGTCTTCATCTATTTTATTCAATTTTTTAAGTGAAGTAATCAGCTGATTTGTTTATTTTATTTAGAAAAAAGCAAAATCCTTGTTCTTTCTTCCACCTTAATTATATATAATGATGTTATCTTCATTATTTTATTCTCACCCTTGACTTTCTATTCTATTTCTGTTCATTTTCAGGTTTTCTTTCTTTTCAACTACTCATATTTTCATATGCATAAACACTATTCTTACAAAATTTGAGTGTGATATGCAACCTCTGTTCAAATATAAAAACTTGAAATGGACCAAAATACGGGAAATTACCTATAAATTTTCTCACTGCAAATGTCTCAATAAGCTGAATAACAATAACATAATTCAAATGAGAGAGAGCACAATTTTTAGATTTTTCTCACCATATTAAATTGATTTATGCCCTGTTTTGAAGAGAATTTTTTCTTATGGATATATCTGAAGAACCTGTTTGAAGAGGAGGAACTCTGCAAAGCTCGAAGCTGACATTTTTAAGACCTTGTGAGCTTTTTATTTTGTCACCCGCCGTCACATTCACCAGGTTAATACTATCCATTAATTCTTCACTTTTTTCTCTTCCAAAATTGCTTCATGCTACTAAAGAAGTTACAACGATAACAAAGACTTATCCCACTCAGTTACATGGACCCAACGAAGTGCTACATCAAAGACAAGGTCTTCAGATAGATATATTATGCCTTCGTTTGGCAAAGCAATTCAACACCCCAAAAACACGTTCAACAGTGATTTTTCGTAAAACGAGATAATCTCTTTCACACATTTACCTTGTAAATGATAAAAGTATTTCTCCATCGTTTTCCCAAACTGACCGTATTATTAAAAAAAAAAAACTCTCCCTTTAATCTAATTGAGGCTCCTGCAGGTTGAAGCTAGATATTGCTATCACATGGACGGAGCCATTGCTTTAATGCTCATAGAAGCTTTATTAATCTACTGACTGTTTGAATTCCGAAAGCTATCAGATTCATCTCTCCTTCTCTTTATGGTAACCAACCTATTGCAGTTGATGATAGGTAGCTAACTACTTATAAATAACTTCACATTCTTCATTTTCATGTTTGATTTACTCCTTTGTATATAACCCAATATTTGTTGACGGTTTGGTGTTATCTGCAGCTCTAAAGATGAAGTGATTTTAACTCATTTTAACTCACATAGTTTCTCCTCCTCCTAATAATCATTGAGCCTCTTGTGCTCCAATATATTTCTTCTCTTTGTGTAAATACGTTCAAATAATGTTCAATTTCTTTCGCAACAAGAAGAGGAAGATGTTTGGTTAAGATATGTATGACAATTTATTGCAACTTTTAGAACTGAATCTCCATAATAAAACCACAATTCATCTGCATGATAAAGTAAATAACATTTAGTTAAGATTTAAGTATGTATTGATATGTGAATTTAAATATCAAACTAAATGTATTTACGAGGGACTAGTTTTTGTGCTGCATTCTCCCATGAATCCTTCTCAGATGGCTCTTTACGGTTACAGTAAATAATAATTTGCTATATCATTGTAATATAATGATCAAGGACTTTAGGTGAGTTTGACTCAAAAACATGATAATTCCCCATTTTTAATATAGTTTGAGATATATTTTAATACATTTGGGGAGTTATTAATGCAAAAATTAAAAGGTTATGAATGATTTTAATAAGATTTGGAATTGATACCATGATTTGGGGATTTTATTGCAAACATAATAATTTTAGAAACATTTAGGATTAAAGGAAAGAACAAAATAAATGTGGTTTTTATTGTTTTGTTATCTAATAATATAATAATAATAATAATAATAATAATAATAATAATAATAATAATAATAATAATTAGCAGTGCACCACAGAGGATCTAACCCCTCGTTTGGTACCATTGAACTCAAGCCATGGAAATGGAATTGGGATGGGAAATGGGATAATAGGATGTTTGGTAGCATGGAACTCAATTCCAATTCCAACCTCAATTCCACAAAATGCTGGAATTGGGTTCCTCATCAACCCATGAGAACTGAATGGGTTCTCTGGAACCCATCTTTTCTGGACCATTATACCCCTGAGAGCTGGAACTCCTGCGTCGTCTTCCTTGTCACCACACCTCCAACGATCCCTCCGCCCTCCAGCAATCGTCCATCGCGCCGACCGCCGTGCTCGCTGGGAGATCCAGATCCTCACTCATTTGCCCCACCCCTTCCTGCCTTCCCTTATCGGAACCGTCGAGTCCGACTAGCTTCTTGATTGGGCTGTTCCTTATTGCCCTGGAGGTGATCTTCACTCCCTCCTTCACCGCCAAAGTGATCGGGTGGCAGAGATCTTCTGCGCCCTAGACCATCTTCGCGGCATCTTCGATCTCCAAGTTTTCGATCTGCTCTTCGATTTCATTCCTCTGCTCTTCGATCTCCAAGTTTTCGATCTCCTTCACTCCCTCATTCCTCTGCTCTTCGATCTCCAAGTTTCGATCTCCTTCACTCCCTCATTCCTCTGCTCTTCGATCTCCAAGTTTTCGATCTGCTCTTCGATTTCATTCCTCTACTCTTCGGGTGCTGGTGGCTGACGGTACCTGTGTTGGTCGGAAATGTCGTTGGTTGGGGGGAAGAATTTTTCGGAGGAAGTTTAGAAATGGGTATAATAGTCTTTTCACACTACAAATATAAATATTAAATTAAAATAATACCAACTTCTTTCTGCACACCAAACATACTTCCACTTCCAATTCCACTTCCAATTCCATCAAAATCAGTTTCACGTACCAAACGGGGCATAAGGGAATTGAGAGCTGAACATTTTGGCTGGAGGAGACAACGACGTCTGAAGCAAAGAAGCAACAGAAAAGACGAGATAAGCGGCAAGAAAAGAGAGGCAACATTTTTGGAGACGAGAGAAAAACCTGGCGGCTGATCTGAAACAGTTGGCGGCATTTTAAAAAAGCTGAGAACAGAACGAGGAGCAGCGGGAAGCAACACAGAGTGGACTCGTGAGAGCGTTGCTGTCGCGACTTGGAGAAGCTGAAACCAGAAAGCTGTGCGTCTGTGTGTGCGTCATCTGCGTGAGAGGTGGGAGAACCAGTGAGTGTTGAGAGGCATCACTGTATATTGAACATCTCAGACTGGAGGAGGCACGACTCGTCGGGGCTGGCTCTGAGCTTGAACTCTGCATCAGTATCACTGTGGTGAAGTTCGTGGATGAAGATGCTCTTTCAGTTACAGTGAAGGCATTAGGATTCTTTTATTCATCATAGTCACTGTGGTTTCTCTTGTCCTTTGTCCTTTCATGCAATTAACTCCTCAATTCGTTGCTTTTGTGGTTGAAATGTTTAGTGGCTAAGTAATTCGTTCTAGGGTTATTTTAAACCATTGCATGGATTGAGATTAGATAATACTTTCTTTAGTGATTAGTGATGATTACATGTTAATTTTATCTTGTGTTCAATGCTTCTAATTGATTGGTCACCACTTAGATTGATTTGTCCAATTGAATTAAGTTTGAGAGAGTTAATTTAATTGTATGACTTAGATAAAATTGCATTAACCTATGTTTTCTAACAAAATCAGGACTGTACAAGAATGTTGGATTCAACATATATGCCATTGTATGAAGTTGGTTCTTCAAATTAAATACTTATCTCAATGAGATTGAAAAATGTTTGTGTAAGGCTTGTACAATTCTTTTTTTCCTTTGAAACATGTCCTTCATAGTTAGCAGCATTATCTATCACCATATGGACAACATTTTCTGGATCAATCTACTCTATAACTTCACTAAACAATGAGAATAAAGTGATGGTATCTTTAACCAAATCTAAAGTATGGACCGATCTCACAAATATCATGACTCGGGATAGAGTCACCTAGTCGACCATGACTTGGAGTTAGTCGTTGACTCGAACGGTTTTTCCGGTCGAGTTGCTGAGTCACAGGCTGACTCGGTTGGGTTATTCCAAGTTGGTGAACATTGGTATTAACATTGAAAAATCACATTCATATAAACATAAATAAAACTCTTCTCACTTACTTACCTTGTAGACTATAAATCATATTGGGAAAGTAGCTTATATCATTATTTGTTAAGATGTATTATCTATACGATATAAGAAGCAAATAGTGGTTAAATAAACACGGAGGTCGGAAGTAGTATTATATAATATTGTGAAAAACAGATATGGCAATAATGATAAGTATGAACAAGATTAATGTAAACAGAATAAACATAATTATTGGTACTATTCAATTAGCCTAAAGAGACTATACAATCTACTATCCTCAGCATTAAACCTAACGAATACGAAGACGGATGAGAGATAACCAACTGATGTTTGATAAACAATAATACTACTACTATTAACAATTCAAACCATAGACATCCATTTATTGGAATGTCTGGGCCAAAGACTTTGACTATCTCCTGCTGAAAGTAGAGCTCCATTTGCAAGAGTCATTGGATTTACCCTTCTTAATTTTGCCACCTCCATCTTCTTCGGTTTCCTGATAAGAACCTGACCCCTCTCTTCCTTACGCCTCATCAACATATCCTGTGGACAAACAGAAGAAACACTATCATAATATGAAACAATGAATTCACTTTGATTTCCGAGTAACGTCCTGTGGTCATATATCCCCATCCTTGATCCTTTTCATATTACGAAAGAACAAGATAAAATACAATGTCCAGCAAATCTTTTCTTGCAACAACCAGATCAATACTTATTTGAACAAGATGCATCAAACCTAACGCTTTAAGTGAAAACTTCTAGAGAAAATTTTTACCTTAACCCTTTTATTTAAAAAAACACTCAAATCCAAACAAGTTGGTGGGAATATATGCCCGAATTCTGACAAATAAGTGTGCTCTCTCCGAATCTAATTTATTTTCTAAAAGCAAAAATGAAGTGAAAATGACGAACACGGTCACGAGATGACTTTGGCTTGTTGACCCCCAAAGGCACGAAAGAATGATAGTGCATGGGAGGGAATGGAGTTTTAAAAAAATAAAATAAAAAATATGAGCGATTCACATTTGTAAAACTTTTTCAAGTCTTGGTTAATAAAACTTTTATTTACATTAATCTCATTTATTTTTATTGCATCTCAATATTATTTTTGCCTTTTCTTTTCAACTATGTACACTACCAGAAAAATGTCATTTAGTTATGAAAAAATTCATCGTTAAATAGATATTTTCTATCAGAAAATTTCCATTTAGCGGCCAAAAATAACCATTTAACGATGAATTTTCCGTCACTAAATAATATTTTTCTAATAATGTAATTCATGAAGGGCTTCCTAATACTTGATAGTATTTAAATATAATTGTCTTAGTTAAAAAAATAAAAAAAAAGTATATATATGTGCCCACATCATGATACATAGATAAGTGGACCCTTCAGCGTCGTATCTCCCAAAAGCAAAGGGGCGCTGCGATCCAAACGCGGGATGACTTGACTTGTTAACCCATAGGACACGAATGACATAGGAGCGACAGGAATTGCAAAGCGTAAAATCCATTTTCTTTTTTCTTTTTATTTCTTCAATGTTTTTTTTCATTTTTTATTCACATATATAAAACCCATCCATTCCGATTTTAAAGCATCCTCCTTGGTATTTCAATACATTTTCCAATATACACATGGTAGTGGATTTAATAGGTATTTATAAAATAATATCTATCAATAAAATATCATCTTACATAGATGATTTATCTGGTTAAAGTAACAAATATAAAACACTTAAAGTACTTCACCACAATTGTCATATACCATTTATCTTTTTTTTTGTCAAAATAACAAATATAAAACATTTAATAGTTTTATTTTAAAATCAACTATACCAATTTTTAATATATTAAATATCAAACTATGATGTGTTAAGTTAGTGAAGATAACCTTGATGTTTTTGGTATTTTTAATGTGGTTCGCTAATAAATTGAAGCCAATATTTCCTGAGAACACCATGGAAGGAAGGAATGACAAGCTCTAATGGTTAAAGTTTTCATTAACATCACAAAAAATGATATATCAATTTATTTAAATAAAAATAATGAGTTCATCTATTCTCAATGTTTTCAATGTTGTTTTCATCTAAACTGAGGAATAGACAATTTCAAATCACTCCTTATTTATGTTTGAAGATAGCATCATCTAGGTTTTTTCCCAAAAGCAAAAGGCGCGTGCAATACAAACATGGGACTGCTTGACTTGTTGGCCTTAGGGGAGAGCACGGAACCCGTAACCCGCACTGCCCGCCCGGACCCATGAAAAATTCCCCGAATTGGGCCCGTCCAATGGTGGCCCATTATGGGCGGGCGAAAAACCCACCCATATAAATAATTCACGAGCGGGCTACGGGCATACCCCCGGGCTGCCCGTAACCCGCCTGTATATTTTTTTTTTGAAAAAAATGAATAAGCATTATTCTAAATAAAGCCATTCAGCCAGCCCAACCAAATGGCCCAAACTGCCCAACTCCCACAGTGCCACTACTCCCAGCTGCAGCTGGCCAGCCCAGCTCGATGGATTTTGGATTGGACAATTCATCAGTCATCAGATCACAATCACATTATCACTGAACAGTGAACACCTGAACACCATCACTCATCTGCTCCCAACTCAGCCTCCGTGCCCTAGGTTTAGGTTAACTTATTGAGATTCGTCGCCGCTACCAAGCGTCGACATTAAGCGAGCAGCGAGGAGAGCTAAGCTGATTCAGCTTAAGCTAATCTTCTTCTTCGGTTTTAGCGTTTTGCTTGTGTCGCCTAGTTGCCATATGAAGCTGATCTTCATTTTCTTTTTCGCTTGTGTCGCTGATCTTCTTTCTCTTTTTCACTTGTGAGTTCAGCAGCCACCGTCTCTGATCTTCATGACTTCATCTTCGTTTGCGAATTGTGAGCTCACTATCTCTGCTGTGCTGTGTCTCCATCTGCTGATCTGCTCTGTCGAGTGTCGTCATCTTCAAGTCTGCTACTGTTAAGGTAATCTTCCATTTTCGTCTTCGGTTTGCTTAGGTTTGTTACATATATATGAAGCTGTCTTCGGTTTGATTAGTCTATCGTCATTTTGCCCTGCTTTAGATATATCTGAAGTTGTCTTCTGCTCTGTTGAAGTAAAAACTCTTGGATATTTTCCACAGGATATCTAACCAAGTTGTATAACTAGTTTGCTCTGTTGAAATATGGATGCCATATTTCTGCTCTATTATTGTTAAAATAGATGGTTCAAATTTCTATCTCTAATGCACTCTTACGTGGATAAATGACTTTTGTTTCATTTGATGCCTAACCTTGATGTGCAAAAATATACTTGGAGGGGGTCTAATTGAGATGTTTGCCTTAAAACTATCCATATCCTTTTGGCCTACAAATCCCTTACATTTATGCTAAATGTATCACTTTTGGAAAAATTCCTATTGCGAGCACACTTGCACAGCTTGATAAGGGTCGCACCAGTTGATGCTTGTTATGAATGCTTGTATACGAAAGTGGGTAAATCAAGATTGATTGGAAGGCTTGATCTTGACATGTAAAGATGCCATAATTCTTATAACATGGATGCCATAATTCTGCTATGTTGAAACAATCAAACAATTTATGACAATCTTCTCATAATTTTGCCTTGTGCTTAGAATTATAGAGAGTTAAGAGTTATTGAGTTGCATATCAAAATCTTCTTATATTTTTTATTGGTTACAGGTTTTTTGTAGTGGCAAAATCTAAATCCCAACCTGAAAATATGCAAGCTACAGCTAATGGCGTATCCATGTGATAAATTTGATTTCTGCAGCTAATGGCGTATCCACGTGAAAGAATAATCTTGACTGTTGTGCTATTTTTTTAATTGTTTGATGTTGAACCTTTGATAAATCTTGATGTTTGATAAGTTGCTTTAATGTTAAATTTGAGATCAGGCAGCTTATAAGCTTCTATCAGGCTGCCAGTTTTCAATGGTACCTAGCAAGTGGCTTCTCTAGATTTGCCACTCATTTTATCAACAACACATCCTATATGCTGTGGCTACAGCAACAGCTCTCTGCTCTCTTGCCAGACTTGCTCCCCTTGAAGCAGTGTTGTTTTTCTGCAGCAACTCATCCTATATTTTGGTCTCCACTCCACTATTATGCTTTTTGAGAAATGCTTCAAGAGGTAGACTTTCTTAGACAAAGATTAGAAAGACAAATATTTAGTTTTGCCATAGGTTTTGATTGTACTATTGTTTTTAATCATATTTATAAGTTGCCATAGCAAGCTTACAGAACTAAGTACTAACATAGAAGATCTGGTGGTGATCAGATTGGTTTCAACAGAGGGAATCCAATAACAGAGGAATTCTTTATTGACACCGTTGCTGGCAAACACATTGTTGAAGGTGGAATGGGCTCAGTATCCAAGGCTATAAATAATGCCATAAGGGAAGCTGGGGCTCAATAAGCATTGCTGGACTTCTGAAACAAATCAAGGATTCAAGGTAATCCTATTGCTTTTTTCCCTTTAAAATTTGAAAATATTCTCTGTAGATCTATACATACATTAATCACACACTGGATCCTGAAATTATTTGGTGGTTTTACTAGCTTGCTGTTGAAGGTGGTAGAATTATAGTTTTTGAAATGCATACACAACAAATTGGCTTTGCAAGTTAGAACAAAACGTGAAAATTCATTGTGTAAATGGGCTGCCCATACCGGGGTAAAACCCACCCGTTTATGGGCAGCCCGTTTAAAAGAGTGTAAATGGGCTCATAGCCCCTACCCGTGAAATGCTTAACGAGCGGGTAACGGGCTAGGGCACGGGCTGCCCAACCCGCCCGTTGCTCTCCCCTAGTTGGCCCCAAGGACACGGACGATGGACGTGGGGAATTTCAAAAGGTAAGACGTACAATGATGAGGCAGCAGTGCAACATGCGAGAGCTTCCTCGAAAGAGGAGTAAAAGACTGAAACAGTTATGATTGTGAGAGAGGCATTTGTTCATTTTTTTCATACCACCGCATGAAGTTGATTCTTCAGATGTTTCTTCTAACGAGATTGAATAATATTTGTGCAAGGGTTGTACAATTATTTTTTCCTTTGAAACATGTCCTTTATAGTTAGCAACATTATCTGTCACCATATGGACAATATTTTCTGGACCAATCTACTCTATAACTTCAATAAACAACGAGAATAAAGTGGTGGCATCTTTAACCAAATCTGCGGCATCAGCAGATCTTACAAATACCATTACTCGAGATCGAGCCACCTAGTCGACCATGACTTGGAGTTAGTAGTTGCCTCGAACGGTTTTTTTATATAGTGTGTCCATTTGGCTACACGGTAGAAAAGTATTTTTATATAAGTCGAGGTAAATATGTAAAGGACATTATCTCGTTTTGCGGAAAAACACTGTTAAACGTGCTTTTGGATATAGTTAAGCTATGCCAAACAAGCACAGTATTTATCTCCTTCACATTTTACCTTGATTTACGTAAAAATATTTATCCGCCTCATTAACAAAAGGTTTAATAAAAGTGACGACGGACTTATGTGTTCATTATTAATTTTATTCCATTATTAGGATTTAGCTTATGAAGGATTAAGCTCTTCTCTATTTTCACGAAAGAGATGGAAAACAACAGCGAATTTTATTCCATTAGATGTGATTTTCACTCTACTCTTTATTCTTAATTCACTATTTTGGTTTCTTATTAATTAAAGGGGAAAAATACAAACAAGCAATGACCCAAATTAAATTATGACACACGTAGAAGTGGGCCCTTCATATTGTAGGTTCTCCTAAAGCAGATCAAAGGGGTGGTGTTGAACGAACACCGGTGTAACAAAGACAGTCAGTGGCTCTGTTTGGTTTACCCGTTTAGGCAAGCAAAAGTCATTCATGTGTTTATTGAGACAAAATTTCTCTCACATATTTATCTCAGAATCTGTGTCCGTTCCCCCAATGGACTATCCAAACACACCTAGTATAAATGTATAATAATGAATTAATTAGTATAAGGATGAATTAAAAGATAACAAGTCATCATCCTAAGTGAGCAAATTGAAAAACAAGTCATCGTCCTTTAATTATTCTTCCGTTCACAATCATATTTTAATAGTAAAAGATAATATTGCTCCTAAAATTTTGTTAAAAAATTACATCTTTACCCTTATATTAAAAAAACACACAAATCCAAACAAGCTGGCAATATATGCCTGAATTCCGACAAAATTGACAAACATGGTCATGGGATGACTTTGACTTGTTGACCCCAAAAGACACTAAAAAGATTTCAAAGTAGAGGAGGGGAATGAGTTTTAAAAAAAAATAAAATTAATCCATTTTCATACTGGCTTCCTAATCAAAAGAATAGAAGACTAAAAAGAAAATAGCCAATTTATTTATTGTTTCTCTAACATTCTTTGTTTTATGTCTTGATTGCCTACCCAACAAAATGTGAGCCATTGGAATTTGTGAAACTTTTTTTTAGTCTTGGTTAATAAAACTTTTATTTACATTAATGTCATTTATTTTTATTGCATCTCAATATTATTCTTTATGAAATATCCATTTTGCCTTTTCTTTTCGTCTATGTAATTCATGAAGGGCCTTCCTAATACATGATAGTATTTAAATATTATTGTCTTCATTAAAAAGATGTCAATACTTAATAATTTAAAACTTATTTTTTTTTTTTTTTGCAAAAACAAATCCAGACAAGTATGTATATGTGCCCAAATCCAAACAAGTATATATACACAGATAAGCGGCCCTCCAAAGTCGTACAGTCTATTTTTTTTTTCCAAAAGCAAAGGAGCGCATGCGGTCCCAACGCGGGATAACTTGTTGATCCATAGAACACGAATGACAGAGGAGCGAAGGAATTGCAAAGGGTAAAATCCATTTTCTTTTTTCTTTATTCAATGTTTTTCATTTTTTATTCACCTATAGAAAACCCACCCTTTTCGATTTAAGAGCATGTTATTATCTCCTCCTTGGTATTTCAATACATTTTCCAATATACACAGGATATTTATACACTGAATTAATAGGTATTTACAAAATAATATCTATCAATAAAATATCATCTTACCCAGATGATTTATACATTGGCAATGTAAAGAACGCTATGTCTGCTACAGCAGCAAAAGACTCGAAATTTCCTTGAAAAAGAAAAAAAAGTAAAGAAATCAAAACACAGGATTTATTTGGACTAATACACCTTCAACACGCGTAGTTTTATTCACTATAACTTGTTTACAAATAAATAAAGTTGTTAATAAAAAACCTTCAAATAAATAAGTGAGGTTGTTGGGTAGACTTGACTAGGTGCCGTTGATCAGTCGCAACTTCGTCCCACTTTCGAAAGGTAAGACGTACAATGGTGAAGCAGCAATGGAACACGGGGAAGCTTCCTAGAAAGAGGAATAAAAGACTGAAACAAGCTATTATTAAATGTGAGGGAGGCATTTGTTCATCTCTGAATCTGAACAACTTGTTCGAGGAGAAACAAGTCTCTTCCAATTCTGAAGCTGCCATTTTTGAGACCTTTGCTTGTGAAAGCAGGTTATTTCTTCTCTTTTGTAAGTGTTTTATCCCATGGATCCATCATCCTTGTACTGTTTTGCCACAAGATTTGCTGTTTTCTTTTCTCTACTGCTAGCTTTTGATTCAATCTCTTCGGTTAGCTGCCTCCTTAATTGCTGTCGTTGAACTATTAAAACCTAAACACTACAAATTTTTTATACTTTTTTCTCCTAAAAAACAGAGTCCCATAAAGATATGGGTGGACTTGATATATTGACTAAGCTCTTCATCAGTTTTATTAATAAAGCATAGTTCTCGTAACTATTTTATTAATAAAGCAAAGTGCTTGTTCTTTGTTAATTTCACCTTAATCACTCCCCATTTCGGTATTATGCGTGAAAAGGGCATCGATATAAACCACATGTCGTATTCTCTTTTCTCATAATCCACTTTCTTAATCCCACCCATCTCCAGTTGTACCGGTATTCTCTTGGAATGTTTACGGTTTTGTTTCTTAAACACACAAATATTAATATGTGTATGTGTGTGTATCAACTTATTTATTCTCTTTCCGTTCTCAGCTTCCTGCCCTTTCGAACTCGCATTTTGCCGTTTGGTGCAACGCACACAAATCAGCAAGCTGCAAGTCTTCAAGGCTCAACTTATTTATTCGAACCAGCTTTGGGGGAAAAAAATAAAGAAATTAAAGCACAGCTACCTTCAAAACATGTACTTTTTTCGACTGTTGCTTCTTTTAAACTGAATAAATTTTTTGATAATAATCATCAAATGAATCAGTAAAAGACCACATAATGAAGGTCTTTCTTTCCCATTATTCCTTCCCTGAAACATGTTTAATTTAGTATCAATCGTCACACTTTGTCTAGTTGCTGTTGATCGTTAGGTAATTAACTGGGTCCCATTTTGCTAAATATTTCTGTTTGATCTTTTTACCACTTACTTTAATCGACACCCAAACCGTAGCACCTCCTGAGAAGGGCAAAGTCAGAAAACGAAGATTCGTTTGAGGTTGAAACAAGAAATTACAATCCCATGGATGCAACCATTGGTTTAACGCTCGTAGAAGCTGTATTGATTTTGCTGGCTATAGCCATTCTTAAAGCTATCACGTTAATCTCTCCACTTGATGATGATAGGTAATAACATCTTCTATAAAAATGTTCATTTTGATTTATGGTTTTCTGATAGCCCAATATTCAGTATTCATGATTTGTTTCCATCTCCAGTTCCAACAATGTTGTTGATCCCATTCCCACGGTTCATTCTCCTCATATCGATGTTGCTCCTCCAGCAACCAAGTATGATGTGTTTCTTAGCTTTAGAGGGGGAGACACCCGTGACACTTTCTCAAGTGATCTCTATGAAGCACTCTGCGAAGCAAAGATTCAAACTTTTATGGATCACAAGCTCCATAAAGGAGACCTTATCTCACCGCTTCTTCTGAAAACAATAGAGCAATCAGATATTTCTTTGATCATCTTCTCTAAAGATTATGCTTCTTCAACTTGGTGTATGGATGAGCTTGTTCATGTTTTGAAATGTAAGGATAGATACGGAAGAATTGTGATCCCTATCTTCTACAACGTAGATCCATCGAATGTTCGCAAAATTAATGGGAGTTTTGGAGATGGATTTGCTAAGCTTAAGCAGAGATTTAAGCAAGACCAACAAAAAGTTCAGGAGTGGATAAATGCTTTGGCCCGATCAACTAATTTCTGTGGGTGGGATTCCAAGAATTTCAGGTATCTTCTACGCATTGTCCACTTATTGTTTCCTTTCTCTGGTCATTAGACATAATCGTTCTTTTAATTTATATTTGTTGTAGGTCTGAATCCAAGCTTATCAAAATGATTGTCAAAGATATTTTGAGCAAATTGAATAACAATTCATCATCCTGTCATTTGGAAGGATTAGTTGGGATCGATCATCGGATTCAGAAAGTTGAAGAGCTACTAAGTGAAGCTCGCATTGTGGGGATCTGGGGTATGGGTGGGATAGGCAAGACCACCCTTGCTAGAGCTGTATTTGAGAGGTTGAAAACACAGTTTGAAGCTTTCTCATTTGTTGGAAATGTAAGAGTTCAACTAGGAAGGATTGGATTGGATAAATTACGGGAAAAATATCTTAAAGAATTATTAAAAGATGACGATATTAACACTTACAATTTAAAATCCAGTTTTGTGAGAAGTAGGCTTCGCCGTGAGAAAATTCTTCTGGTACTTGATGATGTGGACAATTCTCTGGCAATTGAAGATTTAATCAAGGCATGTGATTGGTTTGGGGAAGGGAGCAGAATTATTATCACATCAAGAGACATGCAAGTGCTTAAGAATACTTCTGCATGTGCAACATACCATGTTCCAGATTTGGATCACCATCATGCCCTTCGTCTCTTTAGTTTGAAAGCTTTTAAACAAAATGAACCATCGAAAAGCTATTTGAAACTGTCACAGTTGGTGATGGATTATTGTGATGGAAATCCACTAGCTTTAATTGTGCTGGGTTGCTTTCTTTATGGCAGAGGAAAAGAAGTATGGGAAAGTGCTTTGAGAAAACTAAGTCAAGGTCTTCACAAGGACATCCTTGATGTATTGAAATTGAGTTTTGATGGTCTTGATGATGCTCAGAAGGATGTATTTTTTGACCTAGCATTTATCTTGAATGAAGTAGGGACGATTTCTCTGGATAGTACAAGAAGCTTATATGATTTGTGTGCAGATATTGAGATAAATGTACTTAAAGAGAGATCCCTCATTTCAGTGCATGGAAATGATTATATTGATATGCATGCTCTTCTAATGCGCATGGGCCTTCAAATTTCTACGGGGCAGTTAATATCTAACCCTGAAAAGCCCGTTCGGCTATGGAGGCATAAGGATATTTATAATTGTCTCCAAAATGACAACGTAATAATTTATTTTTAGTTCTTTATTTCCTTAATATTTTATTTTCCTTTTTCTTATTTTCCAGCTTTCACATCGTTTTGCTTCAAGTACATGAGATTTTTAAGTATACCTATTTCTTCATGCATGTTATTTCATGATTTTTTTCCTTTGATTCATTCTTCTTTTCTACGTTCACGTAGTGGGTTGACTTCGTTACTTCTCTCAACAATTCTCTTTGTTTACGTTTTGTCTTGTAAATGATATATGATTATGTTATTTGGTAATATCATTTTGATTCTTCGTAAAAAATTTCATGCTTTTTTATTAAAGAAGATTAATAATTTATGTGACAAGTGTTTTAAATGAAACTTTGTTTATATTAAATATCTGCACATGCAAGTATGCACCTTTATGTATGAGTGCATATGATTTATGAATTGTAAGTGAAAATGGTTGAATGAAATGCGCAATATCGTTATTAACTTTGATACTTCTAAAAGCATGTACATTTAGTTGTTCTACAGTATTCGTCATCATTTTTTGTTAGGTAATAATGATAATTGTTTTCCCCTTTGATTTCCTATTGACAGGGGATTGAGGCAATTCGGTGCATGTCATTGGATGCAAGTGAGATAAAAAGAATTACACTGAGGGCTAGTAATTTTGGAAAGATGAAAAATCTAATATTCCTAAAAGTTTACAAGTCTGATGAGAGAAAGCCTTCAAATTTGACTATTTTGGAAGATTTGGATTATCTTTCAGAAGAATTACGGTTTCTTATTTGGGAACAATATTCACTACCATCTGTACCATTGCATTTCTGTGCCACAAACCTCATCAGACTTAAAATGCGTAACAGCAATATTCAACAGCTTTGGAATGGACATCAGGTGCGTTTGGTTTACGAGCTTTAAATAAAATAGTAGTTGTCCTTTTTCCAAGAGTTCAATATAATTCATCTTCTAATTGCCATGAGAGAAGTTCTTGATGAAAGTGTAGCTACGTGGGAGATGAACATGTCTTCCTTTCCTTCTCTTACCTCGTCTTTCTCTTCTAACAATTGGATCAATTTTTGAATGATTTATATTTGTTTTATACCAAGTTTGAACCATTCAAACATGGATCTAATAGTTATATAAAAAGTGAAGGGAATGTGAAGGGAAAAGGAGAGGTTCATTTCCTACGTGAAGTTATCTGAAGTATTAAACACTGATTCTTCGTTTTCTTTTCCTAGCATTTTCCAAATCTGAAGGAAATCGATCTATTAAATTCAAAACATCTCATTGCACTGCCAGATCTCTCTCATGTCCCAAAGATTGAATATTTGGTACTTGATGGTTGTACGAATTTGGCACACATTCATTCTTCAACTTTCCCGGGAAAGCTTGCGGGGTTAGATGTGGCACATTGTGGGCGGCCAGTGCAGATAAACATTGGGGGCAGTATGAGAGAGACAAGTTCTTCAGGGTTTGTGTTTGTGTACAACTGGTTAGATGTTAAGAATTGGTTGTTCAATCAAGTGACAGTGAAGGTGTTTGTTTGTGGCAAGATGATACGTAGTGTTAGATTCAAACATGTGCAGGTAATGCCATTGGCAGAGAGAGCAGAATTGAGATCTTTACTCGCATGTATTAGGAAAATCGATTTGTGTGAGGGTCCATTTGAGTTTGGATATGATCTCAAACAACATTTTACCTATGATATTAAAACTATAGATCGTGATGATTATCTTGACGATAACTATGGACTTCGCTTGAATGTGAGGATCACTACGTTGAGAAGGGAAACGAGTCATGATTACATTGAAACCGAAAGGATTCTTGATGATCATCAAGTGACTGCGATGAGGAGGACGACGACAACATTAATGCGAGTTGAAGAAGAAGAAGAACAAGTAGAGAAAGATGAGGATGATGATGAAGAGTTAATAATGGAATATTGCACTTGTAGTGACGGTGCTGCTCCAATATTCACAAGAGTTCCCAAGAGCATTAATCGCTGGTCTTTATTGACGAAACTGAGATTAAAAGAGAGTAATATGAATAGTATGATTTGGATTAAGAATGCTCAAGTCCCAATCCTCAAATCACTTGTTCCATTGATTTTCTCTCCTCATGATGATGATGGCTATTGCAGAAGGAGGATTCAACCCCTCTTTGATGTTAAACTCTCTTACCACGATATTCATGATCATTTTTGTTATACTTATCATGGTTTGGACGTGTGGAATCCACAACGAGGTATTGTGCATCAGTATTTTGGTCATCTTTCATTATCCCGTGGTGTTTTTAGGAATGGCTCTCCTGATTCTACTTTATTTCTTATGGATCGTTCAGCCGGGTGATTTTATTATTATTTGAATTAAATCTCTCGGGTTAAACAACAATATTGGTTTTGCTTTCTCTTTATCTATATTTGATTTAAGGAGGCCTTCTTACAAAACAACTTCATTAAATAAAATTCTTTTGGGTGGAGAGCTATTGTACAAGTCTTCATGCCTTTCGCTCCTTTCTATGTCTGATGGCTATTTCGTTACTTGTGAGGCCAACACAATTAATAAGTGTCATTAAATAGATGTATTGTCTTTGCTTTGAGTTATATTGTCCTTTTTTCTGCCAACTATTGATATTGTCTTTTGAATCTATCTTCATTGCCTATCAAAAAATGTAAGCCATACATATAGACATGAAATTAATGGTTAAACAAAATGGTGATTTCAAAGTCATGTAACCATTTCATAAATTTCAACCACTTCTGTTCTCGTTTGTGTGCGTGTCCCCACAAATACATAAAATCTTCCAGAGACAGCAGAGCAGTTCAAGTTTCTTATTGATGGCTTTTGCTTGTACGCTCTTTTCCACCAGTGAAAAATAATTTTAAAAAATACTTAAAAAGTAACAAAAGTGATTCAATCATTTTCATAAAAAATATTAAAAAAAAAACACTTAAATCCAAACAAGCTGGAACATATGCCTGAATTCTGACAAATAAGTGTGCCCTCACCGAATCCAAGTTATTTTTCAAAAGCAAAAACGAAGCAAAAGTGACATACACGGCCATGGGATGACTTTAACTTGTTAACCCCATAAGGTACGAAAGAATGATAGAGCATAGGAGGCCAATGAGTTTTAAAGAAAATGAAATTAATCCATTTTCATCACTAGCTTCCCATTCAAAAGAATAGAAGACTAAAAAAAATAGTCAATTTATTTGTTGTTTCTCTACCACTATCTGTTTTTGGGACTAATATTAATTGTCTTTTGATATCTTGATTGCCTACCCAAAAAAATGTGATCCATTCACATTTGTAAAGCTTTTTCAAGTCTTGGTTAATAAAACTTTTATTTACATTAATGTCATTTTTTTTATTGCATCTCAATATTATTCTTTATGAAATATCCATTTTGCCCTTTCTTTTTATCTATGTAATTCATGAAGGGCCTTCCTAATACCTGATAGTATTGAAATATTATTGTCTTCATTAAAAAGATGCCAATACTTAATATTTAAAATTATTTTTTAAAAAACAAATCCAAACAAGTGTATATATATGTGTGCGCAAATTATGATAAATAGATAAGTGGACCCTCCAGAGTCGTATCTTCCAAAAGCAAAGGGACGCATGCGGTCCAAACACGGAACAACTTGACTTGTTGACCCATAGGACACGATTACACACACGAATGACATGGGAGCAAGAGGAATTGCAAAGGGTAAAATCCATCTTTTTCTCTTTTTATTTCTTCAGTGTATTTCTTCAGGGTAAACTCCAACTTGACTTTCAATATTTTTTTCCCTTTTTTCTTTTAATGTTTTAAATCAATCCTCTCACACGTTTTCTTTATAATTAACATAGGTTATTGTCCTCGCTAATAAACTTGTTGACAATGAATTACCTAGTTAATAGTTTTTTTATAAGTAACTTCAAACTTAACATGTTGATATAAAGGGATTAGCCAATTCTAACTTGGCACTCAAAATATAGTACATGATGTCCACCACTTGTAAATTAAAGAATGACCAGAAGGTACCTGATATCCTTGGAATCCCATCTAGAGGAGAGGCTTATTGATTCGATCAAAGCATTTTTCCGCTTCTGTAATTTGTTTAGGCTGTCTTTAAATCTTTGCTTCAGTTTAGCAAATCCATCTCCAAATCTCCCACTTTGTTTGCTGACATTTGATGGATCAATTTTGTACCTCCCAAAATTTTTCTCGCATTCCAATATATGCACAAGCTCATCCAAACACCAAGTTGAAGAGGCATAATCAGGGGATAAAATAATCACAGATATCTCGGATTCCTCTATGGTTCTCAGAAGAATTGATGAGATATCATCTCCTTTGTGGAGCTTGTGATCCATAAAAGTTTGAATGTTTTCCTTACAAAGTGCTTTATAAAGATAACTTGTGAAATTATTGCGAGTGTCTTGGCCTCTAATAAGTCATATTTGTCAGCAGGAGGACAGCAGCAATATAAGAAGAAAGAGAAGGAACTGTTGAATTTGAAGCAGCATCGCCTTTACAACTATAAATATAGAAACGAGATGTATAAGTATTAGATCGATAAAAAAATAAAGAATTAATTGTATGGGGGTTATTTAGAAGCAGTAATATAATTACCGGTCATCAACAGCAGTAGCAGGATGGTTTACATGAGGACGTGAGTAAAAAGAGATAAATGTGATTGCTTTATTAGTTGCTATAGCCAATAAGATCAAGAAACCTGCTATGAGCGTTAAAGCAATGGTGGAACTTAAATCCATGGTGGGATACAAATTTCTTGCTTCTTCAGAGCCTTCAGATCGAGCAATCAAATAGCATCATCAGCAGCAGCAAGATGAAAGCAAGAAAGAGAGAGAGATCAGAAGGAAGAAATGAACTGGTTGGTTGCTTCTGATGGGATCGTTAAAGCTTTGTTCGCATTGCTCAAGTCCGTCACGATTGCTCAAGGGGTTAATGTCTATTTTCATTTGAAAGGTTTTCGTTTAAGAGCGTTCAGCATAGAAAGTTTTGTAATTGCAATATCATTTTAAAAGTTTTAAATACGAGCCATATCAACTCAGAAATAAAAAAAAAACTTAAAAATGGATGATATTGTATGAAAAAACTTTCAACACTGATTATTTTTTGAACAAGGTAAAAATGGATGTTAGGCCCAATATTAATCATGGATAAAATGATAAAGTTATACATTCTGTTTGAGAATATAGTAGAGAAGTATATTTTCGTAGGTTGAGGTAAATATATGTAGGAGATTATCTCATTTTACAAAAAAAAAACCATTGTTAAATGGCTTTTTAATTTTTCCAAACAAAATACCAAACAAGTCCATAAAAATGCCATCAAGCCTGTGGTTACGGGTTTTGGAGATCGGCAAAGAGCGCACTTTCCATGGGAATTGGATGGTAAATTCCGTCGGCACTGTTAAGGTGATCGTAAATAACCACTAATCCGAACAAACTCATATTGGTACAGGCTGAAGGCTCGAGGGAGAAAGAGAGAACAAGAAGAGGAATGGGAACTGAATTCTGTTAATGCACACCTTGTTACACTGTGGTGCTCACTCATATAAGCCACTCCACTCTTGCTGCTAACTGATTCGCTAGCTGTTACATGATGGTTATTCTAACAGCTCGGCGTGCTTATTACCAAGCGACTCGTGACACGTAAGCAAGAATTAAACAATCAAAATGACTCAACGGAATGACACGTAACACATATGATGGTAAATTCTGTCGGCACTATTAGAGATACTGTAAATGAACACTAATCCAAACAGATTCATTTGCTTTTCGCTTTATTAGCTTGCTTTTGATTATTTCATATTCGTTCTTATTAAAGGGCTTTACTTTTCCGATGTCGTAAATACATTATAAGAGTGGATGTCCATAGACTCTTGATTTCCTAAACCATAAATATTATACATGAATTATTGTTGAGAAACTAAAGAGGTATTCAATGTACAAAGGGTTACAATGCATGTACATAGGTTCACAATGTATGAACAAAGATTCATGATGTATATTCATTCCTATTAATTGTTCTACTCATTACTCATGACCCTTGGGGTCACACCTAGAGGCCTATAAATAGGGCTTTGTACATGACATTCTACACATCCAAAAGTGAATAGAATTTCTCTCAAACTTTCTCATTCTTCTCAAAGTTTTCTCTTCTCTTCTCTTGTTTATTTACTTTTAATTCACAACACGTTATCAGCACGAAAGCTCTGCCAAAGGTATGCTTCTCTTAAGTTACTTTAGCAATTTCTTTTACTTTCTTTTATCATTACCTTTCCTAATCAATCTGAGATAATCTGAGCCACAATATGAAATTATGATAACTCTTTACCACTTGTTTTAAATATTGTGTTTTGTGGCTAAGATTTGAGATTGTTACTACTTATTATTTTAATCTCTTTCAAAAGTTTTATACATTATGGATATTGTCATTTTAGTTTGAATCCATATATACATATATTAACAAAAATATATTATCCATTTTTAAAAATTCATTTTCTAGAATTAATCTTAATTCTTATTATAATTTTAGATTAGGTAATGTCCAATCCTATCAAATTAGAATTTGAAGCCTTTGATATATCTGGCAAAAATTATCTATTATGAATATTGGATGTTGAAATCCATTTGAATGCCAAGGGTCTTGGAAATGTTATTTTGCCAGAAAATGTTATGTACAATCATGACGAGGTAAAAGCCATTATCTTCCTTCGTCATCATATTTACGAAGGGTTAAAAGCAAAATAGTTAACGGTAAAAGATCCGCTGGAATTATGGAATGCCTTGAAAGAAAGGCTTGATCATCAGAAAACGGTTATACTGCCTATTGATTTCATGCCTACTTGTTGTTGAACAAGCAATGACTTGTTCATGAAATATTATGAAATACGCCCCACAGAATCAGTTTTGATTCTTGAAATAAATGCAGAAATGCATAATAATTATGGCAGAGGACATAAAAATGACGTGGCCCAGGCAAAAGCCATTCTTGAGGGCGTAACCATGACAGTGGCCTAGGTCATGGCAGAGGACATAAAAATTCTCATTATCGAAGTTGTTGAAACATTAATCGTGACAACCAAAAGAAAAGAAATAATGAGAAAGGGCATAAGAATGATTTCAATACCACAAAAGCCCCTTAAAATAAATATCATAGATGTGGTAAGAAAAGGCACTAAGCACGAGCATGTCCATCTGCTTAAGCCTCACTCGAAAAGAGTGGCAATAATGCCAAAGCAAATATGATGTATCATGATAATAATATCAAGGCAAAATGTGCATTTAAAGATGATAATCTTATATGCCTTGATGAATTGGAAGACATTAAGGGTCTTGATAAAATGATACATTTGGATGATAATTAATGTTATCATAATTACATTTATATATTTAAGTAGCATTTATTTTTATTTCTATCTTATTTCTTTTCAAATTTTTTTAATGTACTTTTGTTTCTTTAATGAAGAATATAGATAATCCTCATCATATGGTTGAATATATATTTGGTAGACATTGTTATGACAAATACAATATTAAAAGGCAGAAAGTATTTTTGTCATATAATGATGAGTGATGCAAATATAAATAGTAGGTAATACAAAAATTATTGAAGGCTCCAGAAGAGCTACAATTGTATTACCTAGAGGAATGAAGCTTGTTATAAATGATGCATTGTTTTCTACCAAGT
>JANTPZ010104536.1:0-12893 GCA_025593235.1 Vachellia pachyceras
GAAGTCGTCAAATGAGGTTATAGCCAATGAAAATAGCTTAAGCTCATAAGTTGTCTTATTAATTATAAAATCGTCAATTCAAATCCTATTATGAGGATGTTCATATTAAGAAAAAGTTGGGAAAAGATTTATTTAAAAATGTTTTTAGTAGGGAAAAAAAAGAATTAGATTACTAGTATTTTAAAATATTCATACGATCTATGCATGAAAACATATCAGTTCTTTATGCAGATTAAGAAATTATTACCATAGTATATCTGATTTTTCAAAATAATATAGCTGCGGGTGGATTTTTTTTTATAATTACGAAAATTTCAAGTCTTTGAGAATTGGATATTTGAACCATTGTGAGACAGACTGCTTCGTTTAGAGTGCCATAATGAAATATGTGTCTATAAATGGTTGGACTTCTCTGTGCCGATTAAGGGCTTGTTTGGATTTGATTTTAAAAATAGCTACTGATATCATCATCATCATCATTAGTAGTAGCATTAATACCCAACACTCTCCCTTAAAAGAAGGAAAAGAAAAGGGATAAAAAGGATTCAAGTTAAAAGATGTCGTGTAAAGTAAAAGAGAATATAAACCAAATGCAAATGTAACAAAAATTAGTACTGTCCATATAAAGTCTCTCTTTTGTTATTTCCTCTAGTTTATTCTCTTTTTAGTTTAGCAAAAAATCAAAATGGCTGTATAATCATTTCAACTTCAATCATTTTTGTTTACTTTTGGTTTAACAATTTTACCTTTGCTTTACCTTTAAACTTTAATCGTTTTACTTTTGCTTTTTTCTTCTTGCTTAGGCAGAGCACAAGGTAGTTTACTTTTGCTTTATATCACCATTCAACTTCAAATACGGCCATTTCACCCATCCTTTTTCATCTTTCTGTAAGAAAGGCTGTATTGGATGATGATGATGATGATCTGTAAATATAGTTTATTGCCGTAGATTGGGACATTCATTGGCATATTCAACTTTAATCCTTTTTGTTTACTTTTGCTTTACCTTCAAACTTTAATTTTTAGCCCATTAAACATAATATATTTTGTTAACTAAATCATCATAAAAAATTTATGATTTCGAAGTTATTGAACCAATTAATAACATGATATACTGGTTAAGTAAAATATAATGTTATTCATTTTTTTAATATATTTTTAAAAATCAAATTAAACCAAAATTATTTTACACGAAGTAACATTTTATACAAATAAAAATGAGAAGTGATTGTGAGGCTGAGGGATTGAAGTGCCTGAGGCACGTGAGGTGAATGGGTGAGAGAGGATAAATGAATATGCCGCAAAATACTATCCATTTAGAATCCAACTGGTTCGATAGGTGATAGGTGAATGGGTGAGGGAGGAGAAACCTTCAACTTCTGCAACTTAAATATTGAGATTAATATTGATTTTCAAATTAACATATGATGATATTGTCACCCTTGGGAAATTGTAAAATGATTATATATGTGATAGATGTATAATCCCATGATATCTAGTGTTTGAGCTAATTTTCATAAAGCGAAAAGAAAAAATGAAATATGGGTCACCAACTAATAGGAAGATCAATAAATTAAAAGGTCAATAAATACTGATAAATATGAGCAGTTAAAGCGAAATAAGAATTTTGTACCACATTAAGTAAGGTATTGTATTCAAATCCTAAGAATTCCACCAAGTTAAATACTATGTTAGAGAATTTTGTTACTCTCCAAAATCCTACTTGGTTCTCTCCTTTCAAGGTGAGGAGTCTTCGTCTACTCTTTTAAGATGATAGTCATTTCAATGTGTGCGGTGGCATTAAAAGATAGGTTGCTAGCAACGATGTGGTGAACTGGAAAGCAAAGGCGTAGCGAATCGGGATGGACCACAGTAATGCTTCTCCTTGCCTTATTTTATTTTTTTTCATGTCACACCGTAGCAATAAAGAAATTAAAATATGAATATTTCTACCATTGGCTACATATGTAATATAAGTGTGCATGGAATATTTATTTTGAATTGAAGTATAAATTTAAGCAGAAAATTCAAGACGATCACTCATTGCTTTTAGTTTATTTTTTATGATAAATAAAACAGTTAATATTTAGATATGTTAAATACTATACTTAAAAAAGATTTAAAAATTACATTTATCATGAAAAAAAAATAATGTCGAAAGTTTTTTTTTTCAAGGCGTCTTAGAAAAATTGTGGCAGAAAGCTTGACCTTTAGCAATGATTAAAAATGCCACTGCTCAAAGTTTATAGCTTTTAGCAGCTAATGAAAAAACCATTACTAAATATTAGACTTTCAACCGCGACTGTAAAAGGTCGCCGCTGAAAATAAGCCTTTCAAGACATTCGGTGTTGACTAGTCGAACTTTTAGCAATGACTTTCAATTGCAACTAAAAGTCTGACATTTGCCGATGGCTTTTTAGTCGACATCTAAAGTTATACTTTCGGTTGCGACTTTAAGAGTTGTCGTGTAAGGTCCAACTTGCAGGGATGACTATATTTTTTTTGTAGTGATGAGCGATACGATAAAAATCGATCAACCTACTACTAAAAAAATGTGGGGTTGGGTTTGGCAAAGAGTAATGCATGAGTTCAGCAAGCTTGAATAACCATCAAAATATGCACATATCGTATATAAAAGTTCATTTAACATAAACACTGAAACATATGTTACCCACCAAAAGAAGAAACGAAAGACTGAAACACAAAAGAGAAGGAAGCAAACAAAGTCTCAACATTTCAATTTCAAAATGTTATTAAGAAATCCCTTGCTTCCTTATGCTGCCATATTCTTGAGGAAAACGCTAGTCAAAACATTCTTACACTCCAAGGAAGCCTTCAGCAATTTGATACCCTATGTATCAAATGAAGACAAATATATAAATATTAAAAAATTTGAAAGGAAAAAAGCATCACATTTTAAGTAAACATATATATATATATATATCATCCAAGGCAACAAAAGAAAATAATTAAAATCAAACAAACACTACCAGAAAAACATCATTTAGCGACGGAAAAATCCATCGCTGATCCGACCACACTAGAATTGTAAAATTTTTGTCGTTGTCTAGCCTTGGAAAGGATAAAAAATAATTGTGACTTCCAAGGGTTGCATAGGGTGCAACCCTAGGGTCGTTCTCTCCGGAGCTATTTGTGTACCACTATTTACTAGCTTGTAATGAGGTTCGCTTTGCAAATTAAATCCATTTTTGATTCAAAATTGCTATTTATCTAGAGCTAATTACAAAAAAAACAAAACTTCTTTTTGGTATTTTGATTTAGAGAAAGCAGTGAAAACAGAATTGAATTGTAAAGTGTGGATAATGAAGTTCCTCTTGAAAATGAATCAAACCGTCATAGTTCACAAAAGATTAGGGAAAGTATTAGTTTTCGCACTAAGTTTCGTAATTAAAACCCCAACAACTCGCTCGGTTAGAAATTCCATGTAATGAACTCCATTCCATGAAACCCTTTAAAAACACTTAGTGTGTGTATGGAAGTCACAAAGTGAAAAATCCAACTCAACACAAAATTGTCTCTAAAATCAAGCACAACTAGGAAGATAGAAGAGAACAATAATGATTTCATTAAATAGGTAGAAATGAGACTTCATCCTACCACGTAATCACAAAACAAGTTCGATACACAAATAATCTAAGTTTGGCTCGACTGAGACCAAGCATTTACATACAAACTACAAGTCCTAACTCAGAAACTATATAATCTATATTATAAATGCAGATTGAAAACTAATACTCCCCTTTCGACACTCAGAACTTAGGCTATCTTCATCTCCAAGAGGAAGGGAGATGCTCAGCTACTCATATGGTGTGAAATCGAACTCCAAATGGAAAATTGAAGCATCATGATGGATTCGGGATGAAATGGAATGGTAGTAGGGTTTTGATGAGTAGAGAGAATGAGAAAATGGGAATGGAAATGGTTCTCTGCCTCCTCCTCTCTCTTCTTCTTTGACACTTTTCCTATTTAGGTCATAATAACCGTCCAGCGTCGGATCCAAGAAGGCAAGTCAGGTTTATTTTCCTTTTGGAGCCTAGTTAGTTGTTGCTATGTGATATTCGCCGCGGCAAACATGAGGTTTAGTCGCGGTGAACCTCTCCCGAGAGTTCATGCTTGTCTGTTTTGAACTTTAGCTGTAGCAAACTGATAAGCCTTATTGTGGGGTTATCAAATAAAACTAAGCTAAATGCAATATACGGAAACTAACCTAGGTTGATCTCTAAGCGGAGCCTATATTTAATTACTAAGTAATCTAGTGTAAATAACAAAATAACCAAGAAGTATCAACTATATTTTTTTTACTATCTAAATGAACTAAATGGATGTATTTAAATTCTATAAAATGAATGTCCTAGGTGATTGAATCCACTGACCCTCCTTGCCCAATTTTAATATTGAGTTCTCCTTTTAACTAAACAAAGGACTAGCAAGGACCCTTACTAATCAATATTCCTAACCTTTTAATATAATCTAAACCTAGACTCAATTAATCAATTAGGAATATCTTGGTGCTTAGCTCATGTTAGATATATAAAAGATCCTCTTACCTCCAATTAATTCCTAGAAACCTGGCAAATCAATTGATTTCAAGAGAAAAAGGAAAGCAATTGAATAACAATAGAGCTATAGTTCAATCACAATCCAAAGTACCAATCTAACACAAGTATCACAATCCAAATTACATCAACCAATAATAATCCTCTTTCATACATACAAATCATAACCTCTAGCAACCTAGAATTACAATTTGCACATACGAAAAATTGGAAAGTGTAATTAAAATTTAGAGAACTCCCCTAATTGCTCAAGGACTTCGGTTAGCTTTATCATCACTGTTGGACAATGCAATTAGCCACTCATTATTGTAGAACTAATGCCCTTGAAATCTGGAATTTGCATGGCCACGGTATGGACTGAAGATGGCGACTCCAAACAGTGACGTGTGTGGTATTTGGCGTGATGGAGAAATGGAAGATTTAATGATACATCAGGAGGTGTTTTCCGTGAATACTCAAGACCCATGCGAATGGAATAGATGAGAGGCTGTGAGAAATGATGAATGAAGCTTGGCGGTAGCATGAATGAATTGGACGAAGGAAATGAAAAAAAAAAAAAACAGAGAACAATCAGGAGGCGGCGCGCTATGATGGGATAATGGATTAGTTGGGGATGAATAGGAAATAGGTGGCAGCGTTTTTCTGAGTGAATATGGAGGCGTGTCTCCAAGGAAAATGAATTAGCCCCTCAATATGTGTGTTTACCGCTTGGATTAACTTTGTGAGGGTTTTTAGCGTCTTATGTATTTGACCATTGTATTTAGGCCCAAGTAATTGGGCTTGATGTGCAGTGGGGGTGAGTGGAATAATGGAGATTTGAGAATGAATTGGTTCCAGGACGTGTGAAGTCAGAGCATCAAATGAATGATGAAAAATAGAAAGTGGCGACTTGTGTTTAATAGATGAATGATTCATGAGGTCTGGACCCCTCCTTTGGCTACAAGTATATGCCATGTTTGGGTTCAAGCCCATTCCTTGAGCCTGTTAAAAAAAACAAAGACTCATGAAACCCAATCTCCCCTTTTATATATTAATTCTCTAATTAAATTCAAATAAACTAATAATGAGTGCAATAGACTAAGTTTAGCCACTAAAAATGTATAAAATATTGGGTTTTATCAACTCCTCAACACTTAGCCTTTTGCACTCCCGGGCAAAATTATGTCAAGAGAAGAGCCAAAAATAAAAATGAATAAGCAAATGCAAGCATCAAGAACCACAATTGGTAATCATGACTTTTCACTTATTTACAATAAATTCTCATACCACATGCTAAAAGAACTAAGCAATGATGCAAAGATAAATAAAAACGAATGCAACTAAGAAACCCTCACAATGTTAAGTGTTTACACTCAATTCTCTCAATGGGGTGTTTTTCACTCATTCATTCATCAAACCAAACTCTACCATATGCTTGTAATGGTTCTAAGCTCTCCACCGCTAGTACTAATGGCACAAATAGATCAATAGGTCTTTTGTTAGGTTGTAATATTGGAAAAGGTCAATAAATGAGATGGTGGGTAAACAAATGAATTGATAGAGATAACTAAAAATTTTAGGATCAAGTACATGCAAAAATGATGAGACAATTACATAATAGCATCATCAAACACTTGTACACATGACTAAGTAATACAATGCAATGCTTATGGACCTTTCAAATTTTTTTCTTTTCTTCTTCTTCTTTTTTTTTTGGTTGTTTTTCTCAATAATCTCTCTTTCTCTTTCTCTTTCTTTTTTTTCTTTTCCTTTTTCTTCTTCTTTTTTCTTTATTTTTATGTTTTTTACAGCATTGTATAAAAGATTTGAGAATGTATGCCAATGTCCAATGATGCAATCAAGTCTTGTCTTGAGAAATAACACAATGTACTTGAGCCTAAAATGTAATGAAACAATGGTTTATGAAATGAAATTGATGGGCTCAAAGGGGTTAAACAATGGAAAATGATGTTAGGGTTTGCCTTTTGGTTTATCTAGCTAATGAAATGAATGCCTAAATCATATATATCATGCCAATACAAGTGCAATCTCAAGCAAGAATCAAGGCAAGTTCTAGAGAGTAATGGAATAGATGGATGTATCTCACATATAAAATGAACAAATAGGCCCAAAACCCTTCCATCAAGGCTTTGTGTTTCCTAATTGCATTCTTCAATCTTAATCAAAGCATCAATCTTCAAACTTAATGCATATGACATTAACACTTCTTTTCAACAAATTCTAAGTCACAATTAACAAATTATAATTGAGATACTAAAACATATGCCAATTCAACACAAAAACAATTTTCAAGGCTCAAAATGTGCATTTTACTAACCAAATCAGTCCAAAATTTTTTTTTCCCAATTTTTCTCAAGCTAAAGGAGAGTTCTTTCACAAAACAATAACTCACTCCCCCACACTTATCTCTTACATTGTCCTTAATGTAAGCACAAATCCATAGTAAAAAATGAAGCTCGAAACAGTAATAAGAGATCAATGTGAAGAGAGAGTCACAATTACATCCTAAAACACACAGTACAAACAAAAATAATACACACTAAACATAACATGGCTATCTTTCCTACTGGTGACACCCTCCCCCACACTTGTTCTTAAACATATAATCATGCAAATCAGTCCAAAACAATAAGAACAAGAGAAAGGAAGGGTACAACCTTATTATGGTGGCTTGTAGCTCTCATGGTAGAGGCGAAGGCGATTGGCTCAAGTGTGGAAATGCCCACCATAACCATCCTTCAATTTGTAACTCCTCTTATCACCTTTGGCCACAACTTCTAATGGACCAATCCATATCTCCTTGAATTCCTCATGAGGAGTAGAGTAATGAGGCACGTAAGCCATACACAACATAATCACCAACTTCAAAAGTGTTCTTTTGTGCTTGAAGCTCCTCATAAATGAGTTTATTTAAATCAATGGACAGAGCATGAAGTGGTAATAGTGAAGAGCTTCCAAAAGCATACTTAAAACTCAAAGGCTTCTCTTGGCTAGGTAGTGGATTAGTATGGAGTTGGCACACCACCTTCACTGGTTTAGAAACATGCCTATAAGCTTGAAAATTATTCAAAGGCCTCTTTACATAAGTCTTAGCAGCTCCACTATACCCTGTAATATTATCACAAACAACACCTTTCTCAAACGTATTTGGGTTAATGGGAGACTCAACAAGCATAGTATCATTCGGTAAAATAGCACATGGGGCGGAAAGAATGTAATCCAATGAACTAGCATTAGAACACTGCACGTCACTACCATGTGAGGGGCAAATAGAAGAGTAGGGGTGAGAAGAGGTAGAAGTAATAATTTGTGCATTAACATGACTCAATTGCTTATGAAAAACCAATTCACCCTCAATAGAAGTATTATTGTGCAATTCATTAATAAAATGAACATCAAGCAAAGAGTGATCTTCATGTGGTTTTTTCATTGTTTCATACGTGTTGAAATGCACGAAATTATCACCAACAGACATGGTAATGGAACCTTCATGCATTTTGATATCAGTTCTTGCAGTCCTCATAAAAGGTCTACCCAAAATCAATCCCCCTTCACTCAAAGTAATCCTTAGACATGTCTAAAACATAAAAGTCTATAGGAATGATCAAATCTTTAACCTTCACTAGTACATCCTGAAGAACCCCATGTGGATATCTAATAGTTTGATTCGCCAATTGCAAAATCACACTAGTGGGCTTGAGGATAGTAGTACCTAGGGACTCATAGACTGATTTTGGCATCACATTTATCGTTGCCCCTAGGTCAAGTAATGCCTTCTGAATAATATGCTTCCCAATAGTGCAAGAAATATTGAAACTACCCGGATCTTGACACTTAATCGGTAGTTGAGGTTTGAACAAAGCACTCACATTGGAAGGCAATTGGACCATCTCATTTGGTTTGAATCTATTCTTATATTTACATAGGTCCCTTAGAATTTTGGCATACTTTGGTTGTTTGACCAATTCAAGCAAAGGCATATTGACTTCAATTTTGCTAAACAGTTCATACAAATCATTATCATGCTTTTCATTAGCCTTTTTCGTGCCTTGAAGATAGGAATGAGGGAAGGGAAGGTCTTTGAGATTTACCTTTTTACCTTTATTGCTTAAGGCTCCATTACAGTGCATTTGGACTTCACTTTTAGCTACATTATCAACTTGAATTTCAGCTTGTATGGATGGCTTTTTATCAAAAGGGTCTTATCTTTCTTGCTTTCGGATGAAGGTACAGCAATAGAAGTTGAGGCTTTTTCTTGCATCTCTTCATCATAATCAATTTCTATGTCTTCATCTTCCTTGTCCTTAAACCCAACTTCTTTCTCACTTCACAGTGTAATTGCATTGAACGCCTTAGGATTCATCACAATATTAGATGGTAAATTTCCTTTCTTAGCATCTTCTTCACTCCTTAAGTTAGACAATTTAGAAACAAAGGTAGTGAGATCGTTGTGCTTCATCCCTATTTGCTCAATTTTATCACAAAGTTTACCCATCATCTTCATTAAGGCTTCATCCTTATTTGGTTCTTGGATAGGCACCTCCCTAGATGTTGAAGGGAAATAATTGGAGTTCATAGGGACATTTCCAAACTACCCTTGAGAGGTTCCAGCACCTTTGTACATATAGTCCTTGCATTGACCCGCTTGATATCCCTTATTGTAAGCATTAGCATATTGTTCTTTTTGATAGAATTGGGTAGGTCTTTGGAAATTCATGGATACCACCTTAGCAGACTCACAGTGAGAAGGAGAAGTAAGAGTAGTGTGCATAGGACTAGCACAAATATCGCATGAGGAAGGTACAAGAGCTTGAGATATAGGAGTAGAACTAGTGGCATTAACATTGTGAACTTGTTGAGCTTGCGTAGTCTTCTACATGCACCCTACTTGATCACTCAGGATGGCCAATTTATTCAAGATTTCATCGGTCGACCAAGCTCCAACTCCATAAGAGTGAGCTACTTCCCTTGCACCAAATTGTTGGTTGTTTGCATCCATTGTTTCAAGTAAATCCCATGCTCCTTGAGAAGTTAAGTCAATCAAAGAACCACCGGCAGCAACATCAATATTAGCTTTCATATTATCTAACAATCCATCATAAAAATATTGCACCAAATGAGATTGAGCAATTTGATGATGAGACAATGCGCTAGTAGGGCTAAAAATCGACTCCAATACTCATACAGGCTTTTCCCTATAGCTTGTTGGATGCTATAAATCTCCTTTCTCATTTTGGCAGTCCTTGAAGCTGGAAAGTATTTCGCTAGAAAGGCTTTCTTCAATTGCTCCCAAGTTAAAGTGGCAAAATATTGTGGTAGCATATGAAGCCACTCATTTGCCTTGCCATCCACAGAAAACAAAAATGCTCGACTCAAAACATCATCCAATCAAGCTCCAGGAGGCTTCATAGATGAACATACCATGTGAAGATTCTGAAGATGCCGGTGAGGATCCTCTCCTGCATTGCCATAAAATTTAGGTAAGGCACTTATCAAATGACCTTTCAACTCAAAATTTGCATCAAAATTGTAGAAGCCATAAGGATTATAATCAACATTTGATGAATTCATTTCCCTTATGCTTCTATTCCTAATTTCATTGTTCACATCATTGGGTATATGTTCATCATTATGCTCTTGATTTTGTCTAGGAATCTCATCATCAGGATCCATCACAAAACGATTATCAATATAATCTCCTAATGAAGACTCAGAATCAGATATGCCAAGATTAACAATAGAGCTATAGTTCAATCACAATCAAAAGTACCAATCTAACACAAGTATCACAATCCAAATTACATCAACCGATAATAATCCTCTTTCATACATACAAATCATAACCTCTAGCAACCTAGAATTACAATTTGCATATACAAAAAATTGGAAAGTGCAATTAAAATTTAGAGAACTCCCCTAATTGCTCAAGGACTCTGGTTAGCTTTATCATCACCGTTGGAGAATGCAATTAGCCACTCATTGTTGAAGAACTAATGCCCCTGAAATCTGGAATTTGCATGGCCATGGTATGGACTGAAGATGGTGATTCCAAACAGCGACGTGTGTGGTGTTTGGCGTGATGGAGAAATGGAAGATTTAATGATACATTAGGAGGCGTTTTCTTTGAATACTCAAGACACACGTGAATGGAATAGATGAGAGGTGTGAGAAATGATGAATGAAGCTTGGCGGCGGCGTGAATGATTGAACTAATAAAAAAACAAAGACTTATGAAACCCAATTGCCCTTTTTATATATTAATTCTCTAATTAAATTCAATTAGACTGATAATGAGTGCTAATAGACTAAGTTTAGCCACTAAAAATCTATAAAATAGCAAATATTTGAAGTATCATTTGCTCATGATGGAATTTAAGCATAATTATATCATTATTCATGGCAAATACACCCAAAATCACACTAATTCAAATCAACAACTCTAAATCTCCAATTAAGCACAAGAAAGGGTAATGGAGGACTAAAATTGAATTAAAAACTCTAGAAATTCAAGTATAAAGGTGGTATAAATAAAGCTCAATCAGTCGCTAAATGCCCAATTTTCGTCACTAAATCAAATTTAGCGACGAGAAAAATCTGTCACTAAAACGAGAGTCGCTAAATTTATTGACGGAATTAGTTATGGAAAATTTAGCCACGGAAAATTCCGTCACTAAATTAGTAACGGATTTTTCTGTTGCTAATTCCATCGCTAAATTAGCAACTGTTATCATGCCTTATTTTTCTGTTTTCTCTCACTAATTCCGTTGCTGATTAGAATATTATGCCTTACTTTTCCGTCGTTAAATGGTCAATTATGTGTATTTAGCATATCCATATTTGTTAATTATATTGCTAAATTTGTTGTTGATTTTAGATATGAATCAATTGTGTATTAATTTACAGAAATATTTTATAAACAAATTCTATTTAATCACACAATTGACCCAAAAAGCAAATTTTAAATATTAGTACCAAGTACATAGTATCTTTAACCATACGTACACATTCTAATGTCTAATAAGTCTTAAAATTGAAAAAATATATATAACAATTAAGAGCTTCAAACAATTCTTCAAAGAATATACAATCCTTATTCATTGATTTAGATTTGCGTTCTTGGAAGATCAACTTTATTGATTTGATCTTTGAAGAATCGTAGCTTTCTTAACATTTCTGCACATCGCTTGACCTACAAATAAAGGAATACAATTAACATCAGTGATAAAATAATAATTTCAATATATACATATCTAATATAGCATGATTTCAGAAACAAATGAGAAGAGACAAACTTGCAAGTTTGGTCATGTATTCAACAATTTTAAGTTAAAAGCAACATAATGCTGTTAGATTGGTTGTCACCCAAGAGGGGGTGAATTGGGTGTCATAAAATTTTTGTTAAATCAAAGAGTAAACAAAAACCAAGTTATTGAAAGAAAGAGCAGAGCAGAGAAGATGAACACGGTGATTTATCCTGGTTCGGTCCTCCTGACCTACGTCCAGTCCTCAGAGCTCCTCTGAGATTTTCCAATCCACTAACAACAATAACATCAGGCTTCTCAAGCCTTTACAAAGGGAATCACACTCCCCCTCACGATTTACACTGTATCAGAGACAAGCATGCTCTGCTTTCTTAACTTAACTCAGCCCAACAATCTCAAGATCCCAATCTTGATTTTCTTACGGAAATACATTGAGTTTGGATGAATGAATAAACTACTCTCTCAAAGAGTTGATAAATAAACATTGAAGCTCTCGGAGAAGAAATTATTAAAATCCTAAAGTTTTGGATTTCCTCGAATCCATACTCTCTGTTTTGAGCTTCATGACTCTATATACTTCGTCTCTCATCTTTTTCTGTTCGTTGCTTCCTCATATTTATAGATGTTGGCAAAATATGTCCGTTTGGAGAGGAGTGTTGTATTTTTTGTTCAGCTTTGGCTCTTGTGCACTGTTTTTCAAACTTGGTCTGCTCTGACAGATTTGTTTGTTGGAAGAGAAAGAATAGTTGTTGGAGTCCTGACAAGAAGCAAGTGTTTGTTGATAAAGATTAATCCATTAGAAAGTGTTTTGCTTCTGTCACTCTTCTGCTTCACTGCCCAGTGATATGCATTAATGGGTCTGGCATGCTATATGTCCGTTGTCTGTGAATTTGTCCGTTGAGAGCCCATGCTGGAGAAGTATTCAGAAATGCCTATTCCCTGTTAATAGTCTAAGCATAAAGCATTTATGAGAGCAGTTGATATTCAAAAATCCGTTACACAAATAAGGAAAGATTCGGTAAGAGAGTAGGTGTGTAGTGTAGGTGAAGTGTGT
>JANTPZ010104537.1:0-15453 GCA_025593235.1 Vachellia pachyceras
CCCTAGTAGGAGCAGGGTCCTTAGGGAACTCCATAACAATCAACCAATGGTTGTAGTCACAACCAGGCAGCATAATGGTCTCCCTCTGCTCCCCACTATCGCTCCTCTTCGCCGAGTAATCCCCCTCGTTGGCCGCCCGAATCAGCGTTCGGGCACGGGTACGGGTCGTCTTCGAATGCGGGAGATTCCATCCGAATCCAAGAGCGGTCACAGTGTTGAAGATTGAGGCTTTAGGGTGGGAATGAAGGGTTAGGGTTTTGAGGGAGAAGGACAGAGGCACCGTCGCCATTGAAGGAGACGATACTTGGAGAGAAACGGAGAGAAAAATATCAGTGTCCTGCCGTATGATTGATGATAAGGTTCCGAAGAGAGATACTATTCTCTCTATATATATAGGCCGCGATTCAAACGACGTCGTCCCTTTTGTCCCTTTCCTGATTTTTGGGCCAGATATTTAATGGATAAATGCAAGTTATAAATAATAAGATTAAAATTATATTGATAAAATATTGATATTTAGTGGACTTACTTGACATTCCCTTAAAAAAAATCAAAAACCCGTCTAACAATATTTTTCCATAAAATGAGATAATCATATTCACATATTTATCTTAACTTACATAAAAAATATTTCTTCAACGTGTTCGCAAACAAAATTATTGTATGTGGGTAAGTCAAAAGCGAGAAGGTTTGTGCCAGCTACTGGTCACCAAAGCTTTGATTTTGGGCACTAGATGCTGTTAAAGATCTTAAAATACTCTGAAAATTTCTGAAATCAAAATATTTAACAATAAAAAAAGTAGTAAAAATTAAAAATGAAGTAGCAAACATGGTCCTAGAATGTACTATTTACTAATGATCACTACCATTGTCCTATTTACTACTCTAATTTCTCTATTAATTACTTCTATTTCAAACTTTTCAAAAATGTACTAGGCACTAGAGCTCTGATGATTGCCGACCAGTTGTTAATACATTTTTTGAATTTTTAAGACAAGAATAGCAAATAACCAAATAAGAGTAGGAAATAGTGAAACAAAAGAAGTTATTAGAAATGGTGTGCATGTGTATATAGATGCACAATATACCTCCTAATAACTACTTTTATTCTATTCATTTATATATATATATATGAGAAATGAGAATGCGTATATATTGTATTCTGTGAGCTTGATAATGAAATGAGATATTTATGGTTTGATGCATTGAGCTATGGCTGAATTATTCTAAGAGTTAAATAATACTATTTGATTGTTATTACATTGTACTACGTTTTTATCTCTTAATTCCTCACTATCACTTGTTTGCATTTCTTATAATATTATTTTCATCACACCCGGTTGCTATTAACATTTTCAAGTGATATTTCTAGTGTGAGGACATTAGGGAAGGCTATGTAGGCTTGAGCCAGTATAAAGTCCTTTTCTAATGACGTCAATTAACGAAATATTTAAATAAAAATTCTTTGTCTACACGCTATTGGAAGCATAACTGTGCGATAAACCATTAGAAGTTCAAACCAAACATAAACAATTCATACAACAATCGGTCAAAATAAGTCAAAGTATGCAGGATGAGCCATAATGTGGCAATATATAATAATCCAACATAACCTAAAAAGATGGAGCACTACTTTTATTGAAAGTAGCTCAAGCTTCCAGAGTCTTCCTTGGCAGACTAGTATGAAAACTACCATTTGGAAAAAATGTTAAAATAACAGGGTGAAACAAACGTTTTAGCAACCAGCAATTCCATCTCATTGGGCATACGAGTAAGTGTACATGAGGTGTTAAGTGGGATAGTCACATTAAATATAATAGCATAACAAAATGTCATTTAATCAACTTATATATTGGTATACGTATTTATCAATTTATGACATCATAATCGCATGCTTATATCATCACAAAGTTGCACAAAAATCAATGCATAAGATTTATTTCTCAGACCTTCTTTATTTCCTCTTACTGAACCCATGCGCTAGTACTGTCCCATGTAATTGGTAGTACAAATCTCAAGCTCTTCGATCAAGTGATATGGACTAATCAACGTACACCCGGTAGCCCACCACTTTATTTCCTCTTTTTGTACAAGAAAATCACCCCCTTACTTCATCTAAAATAATCTCCCATCAAATCAACATCCATCACTTCCTCTCATATCATCAAATAATAATAAATATATCATGTATCATGATCAATTTCACAAGTTCTCAATAAATATTTTCAATATTATGAAATAATACCGTTAATATATATAACACTGACTATTTCATAATGAAAATAAGTCCCATAAGATAATTTCATGAACAACATAGTCTCATTCTTTAACTCAAATACAATGGCACTTTTCATAATTCTAAATATTTAAAAATCACTAACAAACATGTTACAATCATGTACAAAAAGAGAAAAGTAGTTACGTCTCGCCAAGCAATAAAATATTACCACAATGGTAAATCCTCACCCAACACTAGGTTCCTATAAACATTCTACAAAAAATTAAATAGTATTACATATTAGTCTACAACTAATTTGGGTGGTGAAATTATTGCTCAAAAGACTTGAAATTATTAGTTCAACTATTTACTATTATTATTTATACCAAAATTCTAATTTAAAGTTTATGATTTTAAACATATAATAGTTTTTAAATTATAAACCCTTAATTTATTAAACAATCTAAATCAATTAAAATTTCAATAATACATCTAATATTCCAAATAAATTATTTTAACACATTTTGATAAGTAAAGGTACCAACAGAAATTTATTTACACATTTTTTCATAAATATATATACACATATATATATTTTAAAAATCATATAAACAGCAAAAATAATAAATCCACTTCCATCAATCTAACTGTTTAATCACCATCTATTTAGCTAAAATATTGTTTATATCAAAAACCATATCTTTCTAAACTTAATTAAATTTTTAAAATACTCGATATGTCAAATAAATAAATCTAACATCATAGATTATATTTATAAAAATATATCTACAATTTTATTGTATTCTACAAATAAAACTTAAACTGGACGAAAATCTAAATACCAAAATATTCTCTAATCAACATAATATTACTATCATTAGGAAGAGAAAAATATTTAGAACAACTTTCATAAAAGAAGTTTAATGAAAGTAAGTCGTTTTACTTACCTATGTTAGTGTAGGATTTGACCAAGATGGGGTGAATTGGTCACTTTTAAAATTAAATTCACAATCAATAGAATTAAAATAAAGTCACCGAATGAGCTGAGAGAAAGAGAGAGAATATGAACACAGAAGATTTATCTTGGTTCGGTCCTCTTGACCTACGTCCAATCCCCAGAGCTCCTCTGAGATTTTTTAATATATTATCTTCAATAACCAGAGGCTTCACAAGACTTTACAATGGAAACTCACTCCCCTTTACACTTTTCACTAAAATAGAGTATCACACACTCTGTTTTCTAACTCAAACTCACCTAACAGATTCAAGGTCCCAATCTTGAGTTTATCACAAATTTACAGTTGAGAAAGGCTATAAGAACTCTCTTGAAAGAGTAAATATGTAATCACTGAGGTATAAAAAGTGTGATGAATGATTTACAGATAGTGTAATAAATGTCGTAGGATATTCACAGTGTTCATCTCTTATCTCTTTCTTGAATGCTTGATCATTTTATAGCTAAAGGGTAATAAATTAGCTGTTAGACTCAATTAGTATCTGTTACTCCCATCACCAACCAATCTGCTTCGCCATTAATGAAGTCATTAATGCATCTTAAATGAACGACGGCGAAGGTAGCATATGAATGTTGAAAGCTTTTAGTCTGCTATTCATTCCTTATTCCATAAGTTAAGCTTCCTGCATTTATGAGAGCAGTTAGCATTCAAAAAGTCATTACACAAATAAGGAAAGTTTCTGGAGAGCATACTTGAAGTGTGTCAAAAGCAAAGTTGTCAGATAAAGCAGTGCTTGAGCATAATGATTTAATGCTCGAGTATTGCAATGTAAATTTCAAAGAAAAGTTCAATGCTTTAACTCAATGATAGAGCATAACATGGAAGTATTTGAAAAATATCTGAATACTCTAGTATTAAAACACAGTGCTTCCAGTAGTATCAATGCTTTTAGTCTGTACTCGAGTACAAAAAAGATTTTGACAGCACACCATGTCAATGCTGGAGCATTGGATCTTAGTGCTTGAGTACTGACGATGCATTTTAAGACTACTCTAGCATTCTGTGCAAGTATTGAGGAGATGTAAGTTTTGAAAGTCTAAATACTCGAGCAAAGGGTCATAATGCTTGAGCATTGTGAGTACTAGCACAGCTTGCTGGAGCATTTTCAAAAAGCATGAGTGAGCAGTGAAACTTTGGGCTCGATGCTCAAGCATTGAGTGACAGTGCTCAAGCATTGAGTGATAGTGCTTCCAATCAATGCTGGCAGCATGACTCACAGCACTATTAAAAACTTCTCAACACTTGAGAACTGTGTTCTAGTGCTCGAGCATTGACTCTACTTTCTGCCTTTGCTTGAAGTACAAACTGGCAGAATAGATAAAAAGCATCAACACTCAAGCATTATATTCTAGTGCTCGAGCATTGGCTATGCTTTCAGCCAATGCTTGAAGTATTGCATGATAGCACTATTTGAGAGCCTTTAACTTAGCCTGATGCTCGAGCATTGAGTCATTGCAACACTTCCTGTTATGCTTGAAGTATTCAGTAAAAGAATTACATAAAAACCTTTTATTCAGAACTCGATGCTCGAGCATTGAGTTCCAGTGCTCTAGCATTGACAATGCTTGAGTGCTTTGCTTGAGTACTAAGTGAAAGTATTGCTCAAAAAATCAGTTGTAAGATAGTATTTGACAATATTTTGACAAACTACTCAAGTATTTTTAGAAAGCATTAAGTTTTAACCACTACCAGAAAAATGCCATTTAGCGATGGAAACTTCGTCGCTAAATGGCTATTTTTCCCTCACTAAAATGAGAGTCGTTAATATTTTTTATCGCTAAATGGAAATTTTCTGATGGAAAATAGCCATTTGTGATGGATTTTTTATCGCTAAATGATATTTTTCTAGTAGTGAACTTTGAAGAACAAAAATATTTTTAATCTCATAATTAATTTTGTCATCATCAAAACAAGGTATCAACAACCTAAATAATCCCATCACCAGAACCTTATACTGAAAAACACCCCCTTTCAGCTTTCTCTCTCCAGCACTCCTCTCCTTCTCTCTCCACCGGCGATGCTCTCCCTCTCCCTCTATTGATGGGAGTGTGTGTGAAGTAACTTTGTTTTTGTGTGTGTGTGGAGTATGGATCCTCACGCCAAGTTGCTATGATTTTTTTAACTCACCTTTTAATACTCACAAACTACTCTCCCCATCTCCTGCAGAACTCTTCCTTCACGCAAGCTGACCTTATCTTTTTTTCACATAAAAGCTGCCACCACTTCTCCCACTGCCACACGTTAAGTGTGGTAGTCTGCTTCTTACTTTTTTTTTAAATAAAAGCTGTTGAGCCCTGATTTACCCACTACCACACGTTATTGTTAACGTGTGGCAGCATGCCTCTTATATTTTTTTAAGAGGGGTGATGGGACGTTACAATTCTCCCCAACTAATAGAAATTTGTCCCCAGAATTTTGCTCTAAAAAGGGAGAAAAACAATCAAAACACAAAAATTAATACTAGATTCCAACTATAAATATAACCATAAGTAAAACCATCACCCAAAAATCAGCAGGACACAACACAAGCAAGCATATAAACACTATCACTACACCCCAACATACCTAACCCAAAAAAGAAAGAGGGGAAATCACATTGCATCTGCTCTTTCGTTTCCCACGTAGCATCTCTCGATGTCATTCCCTTCCAGTAAACTTTCACTAGTCGAACAGTCTTTCTCTTAATTGCTTGTCCTATACATCCACAATCATTTATGGCTCTGCTTGATAAGTCATATTCTCCCTTACCTCAACTTCCTCTGGCTCAATGACATAAGATGAGTCCGGGTGACACTTCCTCGATTGAGATACGTGAAACACGTTATGCACCCTCGGCAGGGATGGTGACAAGGCAATTCAATAGCAACTAGTCCGATTCTCTCTAAAATCTCGTACGGACCAATGAATCAGGGAATTAACTCTTCACTTTAATAGATCTACTAATACCAGTCACCAGTGAAACCTTAAAGAATACGTGGTCCCACTTCAAATTCTAAAGGTCTATGTCGCCTATTCACATAGCTCTTCTGTCTGCTCTGCGCTGTCAACAATTTTTGACAGATCATCTCTATCTTCTTTGTTGTCTCATCAACTAAATCAGGTCCAATTACAATCCTCTCACTCAATTCAATCCAACACAACGATGTTCTACACTTCCGACTATACAATGCCCCAAAAGGAGCTATTTGAATGCTTGAATAGTAAATATTGTTGTAGGCGAACCCTGCTAGAGGTAAGTGACGATCCCAACTACCTAGAAGCTCAATAGCACAAGCCCTCAGCATATCCTCAAGAGTCTGAATTGTCCTTTCAGTTTGACCATTTGTTTACGGATGATAAGCCATACTGTACTTTAATTTTGTCCCCATAGTCTTCTGTAGAGACTTCCAAAAGTCTGAAGTGAATCTTGGATCTCAATCCAATATGATGCTCTCTCCATATAAATGAACAATCTCCTTAATGTACAACTCAGTCAATCTCTATAAAGAGTTTCTAATTGGCAAAAAGTGAGTTGACTTAGTCAGTGATCCTACCCAATCGACACGCATGATAAAAATTTGTCGTCGTAATGCAATGGAAACATATCAAAAGATTTATGATTTCCAAGGATTGCACTATAGGGTGCAACCCCAGGGTCGTTCTCTATGGAGCTTTTTATACCACTATTTACTAGTTTGTGATTAAATTCTTCTTGTAAGTGAAAACTGTTTATGGTTCAAAATTTGCTATGTACCTAAGTTAATTACAAAGTAAAATTTCTTTTTGGTATTTTTGATTGAGGAAAATAGTAAAAGCAAAGTTGAAGTGTAAAAGTGTTGGATGATGGGTTTCCTCTTGAAAATGAATTAGGCTATCATAGTTCACAAAAGTTTAGGGAAAGTGCTAGTTTTTGCACTAAGTTTCATAATGAAAACCCCAACAACTCGCTAGGTCAGAAATTCCATGTAATGAACTCTATTCCATGAAACCCTTTAAAAACACTTAGTGTGTGTATGGAAGTCGCAAAGTGAAAAATTCAACTCAACACAATATTTCCTATAAAATCAAGCACAACTAGGAAGATATAAGAGAACAATAAAGATCTCATTGAATAGGTAGAAGTGAGACTTTACTCTACCAAGTGAAACACAAAGCAAGTTCAATACACAAATAATCCAAGTTTGGCTCGACCAAGACCAAGCATTTACTTACAAATTACAAGTTCTAACTCAGCAACTATGTAATCCATAACATAAATACAGATTGAAAACTAATACTCCCCTTTCAGAACATCAAACTTAGGCAAACTTCATCTCCAAGAGGAAGGTAGATGCTCAGCTACTCATGACAGGTGGAATCAGACTTCGGATGGATGATTAAAGATGCATGGATGGATTAGGGATGAGATGGGATGAGATTAGGTTTGTGTGAGTAGAGAGAATTAAAGAAAATGTGAAATGAGTGAGTCTTCTGCCTCCAACTGCATCCTCTTGTTCCTCCTTTACCCTAATTGGCATTTACTAACCGTCTAGGGTTGGATCTAAAAAGGTGGGTCGGGTTTTATTTCCATTTAGAGCCTGATTCATTATTGATTCGTGATATTCGCTGCGATGAACTTGAGGTTTCGCCACGGAGAACCTCTCTTGAGAGTTCTTGCTCGCTTGATTGAACTTTGACGGCAGCAAACTGTAAATTACGCCACAGTGAACTATTCCAGAGCTGCTTCCTCATGTTCTTTATTCATAGTTCCTAAAATGAAATAGCAAATATTTGAAGTATCACTTGCTCATGATGGAAATTAAGTACAATTGTATCATTATTCATGGTAAATGCACCTAAAATCACGCTAATCAAGATCAACAACTCTAAATCTCAAATTAATCATAAGAAGGGTTATGAAGGGCTAAAATTGAATCAAAAACTCTAGAAATTCAAGCACAAATGTAGTATAAATAAAGCTTAATAAGTCAGTCAATCGACGATTACACAAATAGCATCACAACTGTTTTAGACTAGCGGCAAACCCATAATAAATCCATAGAAATACAATCTCATTTCCATTTTAGGATATCCAATCTTTAGAGTAACCCAGAAGATCTCTAGTGTTCAATCTTGACCTTTTGACATGTCAAACATCTCAACAAAAAATTAGTCACATCCCTCTTCATGTTTGGACACCAATACTGTTGCTTTAAGTCATTATACGTCTTGGTAATTCTAGGGTGTATAGTATATCTACTCCGACGTGCTTCTTCAAAAATAGTTCTTTTAATCTCTTCACATTAGGAACACAGATCCTCTTCTTGTATCTTAAGATATTTACATCACCCACTTCATAATCTTGGACATCTCTTTGCTCTAACTCTTCTTTGAATTTGCCTTAACCGATCATCTTTCATTTGAGCATCCCTGAGACTTCGGTAAAAACTATAATCATCCAGTACTAAATTCACAACAACAATCCTTGAATCTGGAAACATCTGAAAGTCCCTCAATCCTTCCAAATAGTAATGCTTATTCAAGCTCATACAGAAAACATGAATTGATTTTCGACTTAAGGCATCTGCTACATCGTTAGCCTTACTAGGATGATACTTTATCTCAAAATCATAATCCTTTAAAAACTCCATCCATCTACGCTATCTGTTATTCAACTCTTTCTGGTCAACCAAATACTTTAAACTCTTATGATCACTTAAAATGTTCAAATTGAACTCCGTACAGGCAATGCCTCCAAATCTTTAATGAAAACACTACGGCGACAAGTTCCATGTCATGGGTAGGATAGTTCTCTTCATGAGATCTCAACTACCTTGAGTCATATGCAACAACCTTTCCTTCTTGCATCAACACACAACCCAAATCCTTGAGGGAAGCATCTGTATACACCATATACGAACGATGGGGATCAGGAAGGGTAAACACAGGAGTTGTAGATAGCTTTTTCTTCAACTTTAGAAAAGCAGCTTCACACTTTTTATTCCATATAAATGGATAATCTTTCTTAATTAACCTAGTTAAGGGCATTGCAATCTGAGAGAATCCCTTTATGAATCTCCTTTAGTAGCCAGCTAATCCTACAAAACTTTTCACCTCAGTTACCGACTTTAGGGTCCCCCACTTTGACACGGTATCCACTTTACTAGGATCAACGGCTACTCCTTCAGTGAACACCACGTGGCCTAAAAATTTTACTTCCGTGAGCCAAAACTCACACTTACTTAGCTTAGCATACAACTGATGATCCCTCAAGATACGCAAATCAATATACAGGTGCTCGCGATGCTCTTCTCATTCTTAGAATAAATAAGGATATCATTCATGAAGACAACAATAAATCGATCCAAGTACAGCCTAAGAATTCGATTCATATAATCCATGAAGACAGTTGGAGCATTAGTCAATCCAAAAGGTATGACCAAAAACTCATAATGCCCATACCGAGTCTAAAAGGCTGTCTTTGGAACATCCTTAGCCTAACTCTGAGCTGATGGTATCCTGACCTTAATTCAATTTTAGAGAACAATGTGGCTCCCATGAATTGATCTAACAAACCATCAATCCTGAGCAACGGGTATTTATTTTTAACAGTAACTTTATTCAACTGTCTGCAGTCGATGCATAATCACATACTTCCATCCTTCCTCTTGACAAATAAAACTGGCAAACCCCAGATAGAAACGATCAATCGAATGAAACCTTTCTCAAGTAACTCTTCCAACTGTTTCTTTAGCTCTGCCAACTTTGATAGTGACATCCTATGAGGTGCCTTTGAAATTAAGGTTGTACCTGGTGCAACTCAATAGAGAACTCCACTTCTCAGGCTGGGGGTAATCCTAATATCTCTTCTGGGAACACCTCAGGAAACTTATTTACCACTTCAACATGATCAATCCCAATTTCCTTGTTAGCACTAACAAAGAAGAAGACCATGTAGGCTTCACAACCTTATTGAACAAACTTTTCCACTTGAGTAGTAGATAACAACCAGGGACCAAAAGCTACCCCCACAAATGCAAGTTGAAGGGAAAATTCACTCTTTTTTCCTTTACAATCAAGGTGAGCATTATTGGCTAATAACCAATCCATGCCAATAATCACATCAATACCTTTAATAAGCAAACAAATCAAATCTATCTTTGAATCACAAATAGCATACTTTAGGGCAACATCTAAACATGCACACCCAGTCACAACAGAAGTTCTAGCTGGAGTGAAAACTCTCAAATCATAAGTCAAAGCACAGGTATTCAATTTCAATCTTTGAGCACATTCATCAGAGATAAAGGAATACGTAGCACCAAAATTAAATAATACATGAATATCATAGCCTTGAAGAGAAGCAATACCTTGAATCATGTTTGGAGACGCTCTAGCCACCTCTCGAGTCAACGTAAATACTCGATCAGGTACCGTAAGCGACCACTTTGATGAGTCTGCTGAGCCTCAGGGTAGAAACCGTAACGTTTCAAAAAAATAAAAAAAATAGGCAAAGCCCCACACGTTATAGGAAACGTGTGGGGAAAGGAAAAATTGATGGTGATGAGTGAGCCATCACCATGAATGCATTTATATTTAAAAAAACAGAAGAGCAGAGGGTCAAGAGGCATGTACAACAAAGGGTGGGAAGTGTGTGTGTGTGTGTGGTCAATGTGTATGCAGAGGGTTTAAAAAAAGTTGAGAGAGGTGACACTGTGGTGGTATTATAAATACCCCCACACCCACAATAACACATGCATATACACATTTTCACATACACACACACACACTCCAAATTCCAAAGAGAGGCAGCGAAGGAGGGAGAGAGGAGGGTGTTGGAGAAAGAGAAAAGTGGATAGAGGTAGTTTCCAATTTAAAGGTTCTACTTCTGGGATTATTTAAGTAAGTAAAATATCTTATTTTCATTAAACTCTTTTTATAAAAATTGTTCTAATTATTTTTCTCTTTCTATTGGTAGTAATATTATATTTGTTAGAGGATATTTTAGAATTTATATTTTTGTCCAGCTTAAGTTTTATTTGTAAAAGGCCATAAAATGGTAGATCTATTTTTATAGCTAAGTTCAATAAGGTCGTATTTATTTATTTGATATCTTGAGTATTTTAGAAATTTAGTTGTGTTTAAAAAGAGATATATTTTGGATATATATATATATGATATTTTAACTAAATAAAGCTAAGGAGAAAAATGTGACGGATGATTTATGGATAGATTTGATCAGTCTATATGTTATTTTTGTATTTTGTGATTTTATAAATAATTGCTATTATAAAATGTTTCTAAACCAATTTTATTGGGTATTTTAAGATATGAAAATTGTTTAAACAAATTATTTGGTATAGGGAAAATGTAATTTATATTTTAATTGGTTTAGATTTGTTATTTGTCATTATATTGTTTTATAATTAATCTTCGCTATAAATGGATTACAAATAATTTTATAGTGGATATTTTTACCTATAAAATTGATTTTAAATAATTTATTAAGAGTATGGAAATCATTATTGAAATTTTGAACAGTTTAAATTTTAAAAAAAATTGGGAATTTAGAATTTATTTATTTTTTAAATGTAAAGTCATAAACTTTAAATTAGAAGTGATAATGTTAACTTGATGTTTATATGAATTAAGGAAGTTAAGAAAAATATTTAAATTCATTATAAAATATATATTTAGGGTTAGAGTGTGAGTTAAAATGTTTGGTAATTATTTATTTAATTACTGGAATAAATTCGTATTTACATTACTGTGTAGATTAATTGGTGATTGGGCTATTTTTAGTTGCTTTATTCTCAAGGCTAGTGGGATTTAGCTTGGAATTGAGGTAACCGGAATTAATTTCTTTTATATGCTTGTTGTGGACTGTAAGGTGTTTTCTAACCCTTACTTTATCTATGGGAAAACTTAATTGTGATATATAGAAAATTTTACATACTTTTATATATGATATTTATTCAGTGAAGTAGTGTAGTTTTGAACTGTATGAGTGTTTTGTTATACATGAGACGCTGTGACATTTGTTATGAATTATATGATTACGGTATTGGGACTGTATGAATGATGGTTGTGCATGTATATCATTATGTGTTATATTGTGGGTTATTTTCAGAACTAACGAAGAGTGGTAGACTATTGTGCCCCTCAACTTTTGTTGATCTTGGCCTGGATTTAAGCTAAGTTGGTGTGGTGGACATCTCCTTACCTTGGCCTGTTGCAGGTGGTATGGGAGGGGACAGTGTTCTTGAAGTGACTAGTTAGCCGTTGGCCAGGTGTACTAGCACTGATAGGCTGTGCCATGTCTAGAAGTTATAAGGCGGAGAAGGTGGATTGGGAGTTAATTGCTTTTAATAGATATTAGCTTCGTTTGGGTTTCCGTTAGGAACCCCGTTTTGACCCCCAAAACCCATTCTCACGCAAGCCGAGACAAAATTCCTCTCACATAAAGTACCTAGGAATCTGTGTCCGTTTTCTCAACGGGTTTCCAAACGAAGCCATTATGTTATTGAATTATTATTATACTAACAAACCTGCTTCTCTGACTTACATTCATATCTTGCATATGTTAGAAATTGATTTCAATTGCTAAGACGTCATGTCTCATTCCGTTATTATAATTTTATTAGGCGATACCTCTAACTCTGATAGAGGCCAAGGGAATCATTAAGCCTTATATGCTCTTTTTGGTAAAGGTATTGTATTGATTTTTATATTGCCATATAGGGCCCATTATTATGCATTGTATTTTGGGATGGGCGGCAAGAATAAGTGGGCCCTGTGATGTTGATTCATTATTTTGTGTCAAGCGATTCGAATTTTATGCGACAATTTGTGAACGAATCATGTGACAAGGATCCGAGGTGTATTATTTAATGAAATCGCTTCCGCAAAATTTTGTGGCTATTTAATTATTTTGATTAGTCCTTTCAGAAACAAGCAATATGCCCTAACTTGTGGCACCGGTAGCACTTCCAACACTTCCCCGCATGAGTCTGACCACAACTAGAATAATCCATTTCTGCACTGGAGACTATCGCTGAAGAGTCTTGAGAGAAATTCTGGCATCCATATGATTGACTTCGTTGATCTTGAAATTTCCATTGTGACCCTCTTTAATTAGAACGCCTCTACCGGTATGCTCTTTCCCAAGATGCCACTGCTCTGATAACCAAATCTCTTCATCATGCTCCCTGACGGCCTAAAGAAGTTAGAAGGCTTCCCTTTTCTTTGCTGCTATTTAGCCATCTCAGACTCTCTAAGACTCCTAGCTGCAATGGTTAACTTGATACACACTTCATCAAAACTCTTTATCCCATGAAGAGCAAGGAATGGCTTTAACTTTGGGGTAACCCATTCAAGGAGTTGAGCCACCAACCATGCAAACCTTCCCCTTGCCTCATACGCAACAGATATAATACATATTTATAGAGGTTAATGAAGGTAGAGATGAAGTCATCCTCGTGAATCTCCCCCTGCTACAGCATGTAGAACTCATTCCTTTTCTAGTCTCAGCACCACCAAAAAGAAATGATCCAGAAATCTTTGCTTAAATTGCTCCCAAGTATAATGAGAATCATTCGACCCAGCAACATTGGTCCACCATAACTTAGCATTATCCTTTAGAAGATAATGGCCACCCTAACCATCTGAAAGGAATTAATATCCACCACCTTAAAGATAGTCTCCATCCTGTCTATCCAAGGCTTTAGTTTGATAGTATCCATTCTTGCATCAAAAGTCGGAGGGTTATGCCTTGACATATCCTTCCACACCCTGGATATCAAGATGTCCGGTACACCTTGGTTCAAGGAGATGCCTCTCGGCTCCATTCCTCCTTGACCCTTAGAGTGTCCCACACTTGGGGTGCCATATTTGCATTTCCTCACTCCTCCCTTACCGTATATCTTCTTAGAACTTTTGCATCCTCCCATCAATTGCATTCACCGCCAAATCTTTCAACTGATGAAGAAGAGTAGCCTGGTTAGACCTTGGCTGATTGGGCTGAGTGTTACCTCCAGAGTTTGATTGCCTTAATTGAGTTCGCACCATTATCCCCACCTAAAGATGCAACCCACTATAAAAGGTGTAAAGCTAAACAAAACTCAAAGAAACTACTAAAGAGGAACATATATGCAAATATTATATATTGTCACTATATGCACACATGAAAAATAGTTCGCATAATCATTGAATCTGATACCAATTTGTAAAGTCCTTTTCTAATGACGTCAATTAACGAAATGTTTAAATAAAGCAACATGGTGAGTGATAACTCCCCATTTTAAATATAATTTGGGATATATTTTAATACATTTGGGGAGTTATTAATCCAAAATGAAAAGGCTTTTGAGTGATTTGGATAAGATTTGGAATTATCACATGATTTGGGTATTTTATTGCAAATATAATAATTTTAGAACATTTAGGATTAAAGTCAAGAATAAAATAAATGTGTTTTGTTATTTATTATTATTATTATTATTATCATCATCATCATCATCATCATCATCATATAATTCATTCCTGGGGGACAGAGAGAAAGCAGGCACCTTGATTTCTCCACAAGAAGACAAAATAGGTGGCAGCCATTTATTATGGAAATCTTTATTTAATATTGAAGAAGGCGCATGCACAAAATTCATCCAGCCGCCGCCACCAATTAGTCTTGAACCCTAACGGCAAAGAGAAAAAGACGGAGCTGAGAGACCTAGAAAATCAAGGGAAAGCGAGCTGAAAGAGCAAAGGCATTTGGCGGCTCACGAGAGCAGGAGAACACGCACAGCTTCTAAACAGTTTCAGCAGCTGAGTCACGGTGCAAAAGGGCTGAGAGGCGTCGAACCAGAGACATCGAGCACACGAGGGGAGCAGCTGGAACCACGCGAAGCAACAAGCAGCAGTGAGCCACGAGCGAGACAGCAGTAGAGTGACGAAGGCGAGAGCAAGAGAGACGTTGCTGCTGTGGGAGCTGTGGATCACGTACGTCAGCTAGAGAAAAAGAAAGAGAAGGCAGCGTTTGGCGTTTCTTCTAAATTCCTTATTCTCTCTTTGACTTTAGTCCTTCAATGCTTTGCTCTTGTGTTTCAAATGTTTAGTGGCTAAACAATTTGTTCTAGGATTATTTTGAACCTTTGCATGGATTGAGATTGGATAATACGCTCTTTGGTGATTAGTGACAATTATATGTTAATTTTATCTTGTGCTTAATGCTTCTAATTGATTGGCCATCACTTAGATTGATTTGTT
>JANTPZ010104538.1:0-13152 GCA_025593235.1 Vachellia pachyceras
TTTTTTTTATTAGAAACCAGATTGTAATCTCCCTCTGGTAGACAACTAGAGACAGATCCTTCTATGGCATGAAGATCACCGAAGTAGGTTTTACTTCTCCTAATAACAAAGTATTTTCCACATATATAGTCTGATTCAAACCGATGATATCATGTTTAAGGAATCCAACCATGTAAATGAATATGCCAGCCTTTCTTGGTCGCCGATGTAAATTTTGGACAAACTATTGTATTCCTGTACCATCCTTCACTAGCTGATACCTCACGTACTTACCGACTTAGAAAGTCCAGCCTATATTATATTACGTATTTGATTGGTCAAGCTTTGGTCCCAAAACAAAATGTTGAAACAAAAGTCAAAGGTTCGGCAAAAAAAAAAAAAGAAACAAAAGTCAAAGGAAGAACACAGAAATCACATGTTGATGGAGCTGGCATTTGCTGAGAATAGGTGGCAGTGAATTTGAATATCGATCCTTTTTTCCCTTCTATATTATATTCATTCTCAAACGTCTCTCAACCATTTTAGCTTTACAAATTTATGAGCCACCTCTCAGGTTATAAAAAACAAACAACTTATAATTCCCACATGAAACCTCACACCTAAGTCTACTGTTTGCGATGACCGACACAACTATAAAAGAAAAACACATAATGCATATATAGCTGTCGTCTTTATGTGCATATGTGTGTATATAATTTGTATATATATTATATATATACAATGACGGTTGGGTTGGGTGGTGGGAGAGATTTGATTAAAGTAGATAAGGTTGAGAATTCAAATATCGTGAATGAAGAAAATTGTGTTGATAGAGCAAATTCCTATTTAAACCCGAAAACACTTGAATTTGAATTATCTTTTGACACCTTATTTTGAAAGTTTGCATCAAATAATATACAAATGATGAGTTGATTTCTTTTCCTCATCACTTTTTATCACCTTTTGGGCAATATGGTATTGGACGTTAGGGGAGAGCACGGAACCCGTAACCCGCGAAGCCCGCCTGGACCAGGAGAAAATTCCCCGGATTGGGCCCGCCCAATGGTGGCCCGTTACGGACGGGTAAAAAACCCGCCCATATAAATGATACACGGGCGGGCTACGGGCATGCCAACAGGCTGCCCATACCTGCCTGTGTATTTTTTTTAAAAAAGCCATTAAACCAAAGAGCATCAGCCCTAAACCAAATCGCCAAAGGTTTGGGCCCAAATTGCCTTCTTCCGTCAGATCCCATACTGTCGGCCTGCTGTCCACTGCTCCCTGCTCGATGGAAATTGGACAACTTGCCCAGCTCCCAGCTCAATGGACATATTCACTCATCTTCTCCTTCTCCCAGCTCAGTTGACGTGCCCTAGGTTTAGGTTAACTGATTGAGATTTGAGATTTGCCTTTCGCCGCTACCGACTCGGTCGACGTTAAGTGAGCAGCGGGGCAAGCTGAGCTGAAGCTGATCTTTCTTGTTTTCGCTTGCGTCGCCATTTCCTCCTAGCTCCCATGCCCTAGCAGCGAGGCAAGCTAAGCTGAAACTGATTGAGATTCGCCTTTTGCTTCTACCGAGCGTCGAGCGAGCTGAGCTGAAGCTGAGAGTTATGTCTCTGTCTGATCTTCACAACTTCATCTTCGTCATCATCTTCGTCTTCGTTTGCGAATTGTGAGCTCACCGTCTCTGCTGTGCTGTGTCGCCATCTGCTCTGTCGCTTTGCTTCTGCTCTGTCGACTGTCGTCTTCTTCAAGTCTGCTACTCTTCAGGTTAATGGCATGTCATATTGAAATTATGTTCAATTTTCATTTCTTGCTCAATTCCTTGTTCCTTCTGGATGCTATTTTATGGTGTTAAACAGTAAAATGAACTTGTTTGATTTAATTTAGTCTTCCTCAGTTACTTGTTCCTTTTGGATGTCGCTGATTTAAGCATCAGGTATATGTGCTGATAAATTTAAGCACTGCACTGTAGGAAATGTGTGATGATTTGAATTTGTTCATTAGGAATTGAAGCATCAGCCATCAAGTATATGTGCTTATTTAAGCAAACTAGCAGAGGCGTTTGTTTATCAGGTATGTTTGTGCTGATTTAACCATCAAGTATATCTGTTTATGTGCTGATTAACCAACACAAAAATTCATCAGGGTTTGAATTTTAGTTAGCTTGATTATTGACTGTCTGACTCACTGGTTAATGGCATTGTTTATCATTTGACTTCAAATGCTTCTGGCTTCAGTGTCCAAAAAATCAGATTACTTGTTAATAATTAACACAAAAAATCAGATTGGTTCTTAATAAACGGGCTGCCCGTTACCCATCCAAAACTCGCCCATTTACACGTAGCCCGTTTAAAGGAGGTTAAATGGGTTGACCTATGGGTATGGGCTAGCCCGTACCTGTGAAACATTTAACAGGCGGGTAACGGGCTGCCCAACCCGCCCGTTGCTCTCTCCTATTGGACGTTTTTTATGGATCATATTGCTGTGCCTAAGTCATTATGGCTAATTGGCTAATTCGAGTCAAGAATTTACATAATGCATCTCCTTGTGATCTTTTTGAATAAGGAGGGAATAGGTCAGTTCGCCCACTCTGATATAACCGATTCACTGCTGGACCAAACAGTACTTTGGATTGTTCCCTCCTCATTTATTGAGTATGTTTATCTCTTTCTATGTTCATATATATATATATATATATATAAATTAGAGAGGAAAACAAAAATTAAGGAGAGAAAAAAACAAACTCACCAACCAAAATTAAGAGAGGAAAAGCATGTCTAGCCTAAAGGCAGATTGTCCATTTAGGTTTTTCTTGACTATCTACTTTAACTTCATTAAATTGGCACATGATATGTTTGGTGAGTGGCAAATACATCAATGAATTAATGTGTACAACTACACCTTAATTAGTTTCTTAATTTCTTGTGATTTTTTTATTAGTTCATGTGTGTGTGTGTGTGTGTGGTGGTTACGCCAACTTTGACAGCATTCAAACGCAATAACTATCCCAAAATAATTAAGACTTCATCATAAGTACATGCCATTTAAATCATATTTATACAAGATCTCATTCTACAGGTGTACAAAAGCCACAGCTATTATTTACTCTAGCTAAGAGATGGCCAAGGACACCATTTGCTTCTCTTTATTTTTGAAATGATTTTTCCATAATGATTATTTTGCTATATATATATTTTTATTTCGAAAATAATTCATAAAAACATAATACATCAAGTTTCTCCTAGCATAAATCACAAATAAACTAAATATACTTATAAACGATTGATTGATTGATTGATTTAAGTGGTGTTTTGATGCTTGTTATTATCTTTATTTTAAATAAGATTTCAAGTTTGAGTAGTCTTGTGTTTGTAAAAAAGTCCCTGATTTAAGAGCTTTTATACATAATTCAATCCGTCAGGACTCAATATAATGTAACTTGTAAAGAATAATTAGTTTTATAAAAAAATAAAAAAATAATGTTAGTTATTTTTTTCTATCTACCTATTATTTATCGATAACTTCATTGATTATAAAAAATATTGATATTGTTTTTTTCTATATACCTATTATTTCTATTTATTTATTTATTCATATTATACTATATATTTATATTGTCATGTCTATACTTATAAGTTTAATATTTATTTATGTTGTTGGTAGATATATTAGTAATGAGGCAACAAATTTCCAAAGCCTTATTTATGTTTACTCTGTTTCCTTACATGCCCTTAATAAAACCCACGTCCCATCATTTCTAATCAACATTCAGGAACGCCTTTAGATGTCTGTGACCAATATTCAGCGGCGCCCGACCTTAGAGCATGAGGCCAAGTTATTTATTTTCAATCAAATAATAACAAGTTTGACAGTATAGATAATTTTAGTGGGTTCAAGTTTTAAAAATTAGTGGATGGATAATGAAAATATAATAGCTATTAGTAATGCGAAAACGGGCTCAGTTTGCGGGTTGAACCCGTCAACCCGCGAGCTGACACGAGTTCGGGCTTGTAAGTTTGCAGCCTATCAAATGTTGGGCTGCACGGGCCCGACATATACGGGCTAACTCGCTGGCTAACAGGTTAGCCCGTTTTATTATTATTTTTTTTTGTAATTTTTTCGACAGAAAGATTAAGGAGGTGGAGGAGAGTAAGTGTGCTGACTGCTGACCTAAATCATCGTCCATCCACAGAGCTTTGCGGCGCCTTCATATTCTCTCCCAAAAGCCAACGTCGTCTTCCATTTCCACAGAGCTTTCTCAGCTGCGCGATGCCTTGCCTCGGCTAGCACAACAGCCGACAACCTCCAGTTCGTTGAAGCTTTCATCCGTCTCATTGTCCGTTGAAGCTTTCGTTGTTCGTAGAAGCACCGTTGTAGACTGTTGAGGGTTTGTTGAGGTCGTTGAGGATTCATTAAGATCATGGAAGCACCATCGAAACATTCATCATCCGTCTCGTATCGTTGTCTTCCAGATTCAGACTGTTAAGGGTTCGTTGAGGTCACACCGTCACAGGTTCATTTCCTCTTTATTGCTGCTAGTTTGAAATTGTTGTGTCCAAGTAAGCTTAATGATATTTCCTCTTCATTTCCAATAGATTCAACGAAGTTAGGTGAGCTTAATGAGCAAATTGGTGTCCCGGTAGAGAAACTGCCCAGATCGTAGAGACAGTTGGTCGTTACCAGATCGTAAAGACCGTTCGCCGCTGCCCAATCAATCGGCGACACATACCACCATTGATCTCTCGTGCTCTCCCAACGAAGCGAAAAATATGAGGGAGGCTTTTTTAGCTTCCCCCAAAAATGCCCCTAATGAACTAGAAATCTGTATCAATGGAAGGTGTGAGCTTACGGTGAAATGGAACATCTGAAATTGTTTATTGAGCTTAATGTTGTAAAAAACATGGTGGGCTGATGGGTAGAGGTCAGCCTGCACAACACTACCTCATGCAGTCTGCGGGCCGCGAGCTAGTCCATTTTTCTAGTACAAATAGCTATTTACATATAAACCAAAAATTGAGTGGAGGCATTTGCCCACCCTCAATTCAATGTGGCTCCACCACTGTTCAAGGACCCGTTATTAGCTTAATATTCAAGTGTAACAGCACACATTATATTTAAAAATAAAAGATATTTTTCACATCTAACAATAAGAAGTGTAAGTATTAATATTATAACGGGTAATATAAAATTAATTGAAAATTCTGGAAGAGCAATCATAATATTACCCAAAGGGACAAAATTTGTGATAGATGATTCTTTATATTCTTCTAAGTATCGAAGAAATTTGTTGAGCTTTAAAGTTATCTATCAAAATGCGTATCACGTTGAGACTGTAAATGAGAAAAATTTTGAATATCTGCATATTATAATTGATAGATATGGAGAGAAATGTATGATGAAAATATTGTCTGCATTATCTTTTGGTTTGTACTATACAAGTATTATTATAATTGAGATAAATGTTACGACAAGCCAGAAGCTTGCAGATAAAAATAAAATTTATTGTTTGGCATGATCAGTTAGGCCATCCAGGTTCAACTTTAATGCAAAGAATTATTGAAAACTCACTTGGATATCCATAGAAGAGCCATGATACAATACTATAGAGTACAATTTTTATTACTGAAATTCGCGTCCTTTTTTTAAAAAGGGAGTAAAAAATAAAGGCGGTGGCCTTTTTGAAATTATAGGAAAAATTTAGGCGCCCTATAGGTGGCTGTGGGCACCTTTAGGTGCCCTATATTCAGAAAAGGCGCCTAAAGTACCCTTTAGGCGCCTTATATCTAATATAGAGCGCCTAAAGTGGCTCAAATTTACTTTATTTCCCGCCCATCGTGCCTCCCTTAGGAGCAATTTCTTTCTCTTTATACTTTGCATGTCCGCCATGTACGCCTCCAAAGCCTCCAAACCTTTCCAAACCACACGACCCCTCTCCCTTCCCCCTTGAAACCCGACGGTGCGACCCCAACGAACCCCAATGCACAACCTCAACAGCGCACTCCCACCCACCGCGCGACCCTTCTCCTTATTGTCGCTGGTTCGTCTTCGTCACCGCTGGTTCATCTTCGCCCGCCGCTGGACTTTGCTCCCACCATCGCCGTCTTCGTCCATGCTTCGTCCGACGGTCGCTTCTACTTGCTTCGTCTCAGCCGTTTTAGTCGCTGCTCCCACCGTCTCTGTCGTCTTCCTCGCCCGTGCTTCATCCGTCTTCATTGCTGCTCTCACCATCTTTATCGCCACTCGAGGTAAGCTTATCTGGAAACTGATTAATAGATGGATATTATGTGTGCTCAGATGGCTTTGTCGTGAGATGCAATCGTGCACTAAATGATATAAATCCTTTTGCATTCTTCAATCGTGACTTAATATTAGAGCATTCACACAACATATATATAATTGTTTAAAGCAGTGTTCAACATTGAATATATGTATATCTCAGGAGGAAATATAATCATACAACCTATTAGCATGATGATTCCTTTTTCCCCCAATTAAAAGCAATAATTTTCATTGGACTAACCTAATAGACTTGATCGGTCTGAATTATTTATAATTAAGACAAAAATAGAATTTGAAGTTTGGTTAAAAAGGGAAAAAAAAACTTTTAAGCGAGCATGATAAACATGGACTTGGTTTTTAGAGATGATAATGGAGAAGGGTGTTGAATTTGGTAGATAACAATTTAAGTCCAACTTAATTTTATGTGGATACAATTATAAAAACACCCCTTAAAAATCTTGAACACTGGTCTATAGCTTATTCCTTGTAAATATATTCATTTCCATTCAAAAAAGTTATATATATATATATATTAATTTGTGCCTATACCATTGGATATCAAGTTTTGTATAATTGTATCCACATGCAATTAAGGGGTGTTTGTTTGGGATATTATTTTTTTAACTTATTTTTTAAAAACAGTTTCAAGTCGTTTTATTTTAAACTTATCAAGTTTTGTATGATTGTATCCACATGTAATTAAGGGGTGTCTATTTTTTCTTACTGAAATCATCAATATAAAATTAAATAATATATAAATTGATATTAGATTATTGTGTGGGGTACATCTCATTAATGAGTGGCTAAGATTTTTCAAAAAATTGTCTTTTCCTCTTGGAGGACATAACGATTTGTTTTATTAAATTTTTATGATCTGTTTTATTAAATTTTTATGATTTATTTTATTAAATTTTTTACATTTCAAAATTAGACGTGTTTCGATAATATCCAATTATTCATCCATAAACCTACTTTTATGATTTGTCTTTTTAAATTTAAATGTTGTTTACAATGGCTTAGGGTTTAATACATGGATCGTACTTGGATGAATGCATTAAGAACTAGTGATGAATATGAGAATGATGTGGAAGAATTTATTGAATTTGCTAAAAGAAATGCGATTAGGATACAGTGTCAATGGGCATAAAGCATGTACAACGATAAATGACTTTGCTACGTATAGTAAATTGTTAGGATACAGTGTCAAGGGGCATAAAGCATGTTCGATATGTGAATCAGACACACTTCTATCAACTTAAGCATGTGAGTAAAACTGTCTACCTTGGTCATAGGAGATTTCTTCATCGGTTTCACCCCTATTGTAGGTTAAGAAAGAGTTTTAACGGCTTACCGGAGAATGGAATGGCTCCAAAAGAATTAACTGGAGAGGAAGTTTATAGTCGGATAGAGCATGTCAAAGACATCTTCGATAAGAATCAGAGAAATTCCAGTGAGAAGACCATATGGAAGAAGCGGTCAATCTTTTTTTATCTTCCATATTGGTGTACTCTTGATGTGAGGCACAGTATCGATGTAATGCATATGGAGAAGAAGGTTTGTGATAGCCTTGTCAGGACACTGTTGCACATACTAGGAAAGACTAAGGATGGAATCAGTTCGAGACTAGACTTAGTTGAAATGGGAATAAGAGAACGGTTACATCCAAAGCTAAAAAATGATGGTAAAAAGACGTAAATGGAGCCAGCAGTACATACACTGTCAAAAGTTGAGAAAAAAATTTTTTTGTGACTGTTTGCGTACCATTAAGGTGCCATAAGGATATTCTTTGAATGTGAAAAGGCTTGTTTCATTAGATGATTTGAAGAACGAGGGATTGAAGTCTCACGATTCTTATGTATTGATGCAACAATTATTACCAATGGCTATTAGAGGCATTATGAAAGATGACGTTTGAGCCACCATAACTAGGCTTTGTGTTTTTTAACGCTATATGTAGCAAAGAGATAGAAGTTAAAAGGTTGGACGAATTGGAAAATGAAGGTTAAATTATTTTCTCCCAATTAGAGATGTATTTCCCTTGCATTTTTCGATATAATGGTCCATCTGGTTGCTCATTCAGTAAGAGAAATAAGGCTGTGCGGTCCGGTTTACCTATGATGGATGTACCCTTTTGAGCGTATCATGAAGGTTTTAAAATGTTATTCAAAAAATCCTTATCGACCTGAAGCATCCATTGTGGAAAGATATGTAGTGGAAGAGGCTCTGGACTTTTGCAATAATTATCTATCTGGGGTGAATGCAAAATCATGGCATGAAGAAGGCACAAGCAAGGGAACACGAAGTTGAAAAGTGAAGAGTATTCATCCTGAAGAAGTGTTACAAGCACACTTATATATCTTGAATAATATGGAAGAAATTCAACCTTATTTCCATGAACATAAACAGGTGTTAAAGAAGATGCATCCTAGAAAGAATGACATGCAGATAGCGAATGAACAGAATAAGACATTCATAGGATGGTTGAAGGAAATGGTTTCATGTGACATCGATGGTTCTGAAATGACCAAATGGTTAGCATGGGGGCCTACATTTAAGGTGATCACCTGGAGCAGTTATAACATAAATGTGGGGTGATGGTTGTAGCATAAATGGGGGCCTACATTTGAGGTGGTCACAATGCAAAATAGTGGGGTGATGGTTGTAGCTGAAGCCATGCATTTTTCAAATTCGAAAGACAAGAACCCTGTACTTGCATCTATGGCTTACTATAGAGTTATTGAAGAAATTTGGGAGATGACATACAACAAGTTCAAATTTCCTTTATACAAATGTATGTGGGTTAACAATAATGCCGTTGTAGTCGACCAACAGTTTGGATTTACCTCAATTGATCTTGAAGAGTTGGTTATAGAGATGAGCCATTCATTATAGCAAGTCAGGCCCGACAAGTGTTTTATGTCACAGACCCAGCAAATAAAAAATGTCGATTGTTCTTCAAAGTAAAAAACAAAAGGATGGTGATCCAACCTTTAACCTGGACGATACACCCCCTTTTACTATAAATCCGCCTAGACCACATGAAGTGGAATTGGTAGATGATGATCACTATACTATAAGACAAGATCACTGTGAAGAAATATTGGAAAATACATAAAGTAAGAAGTTAATGATGATATAAGTTATAGTATTGTGTGATATATATTTTTACCATAGTTTACTTTATTCATACTGATTGCAATTTATTTATATATGACATTGATTTCTTAATAGAAATATGACGAATTCTGATGAGTCACATAGTGATGGACACGTAGATGAAAACCCAATGGTGGTGCCAGAGCCGACTGTAAAAAAGGTTAGGGGATGTATAACTATGGCCTCCTTGACTGCACGTCGTCGCCAACGACGGAAGAATGTGCATGTAGAATTCGATGCTGATATAAATACTATAGGTGATGAGCAAGATCGATTTATCAGCTATTTAGGGTGTTTGGCACTGAGTAGAGTTAACATACTGTACCTAGGTGGTGGTCTGTTCCACAAGAAACACAGGATATGATGTGGTAATAAATTTTGGTATGTAACTTTCAACACCACTTCATTTATGTCTGTATTTCAATTTGTTCAAATTTCATTAGACAATGTTGTACTTTGCAGCAAACCTATGATGTTCCAGACACTAAGGAAATGAAGAAGCACTGGATGGGGCTTGTTCGCATAAGGTGGAAAGACTTCAAGAACAAGCTGACACGATATTATGTTCGGGGGTCAAAGAAAGATAAAGATCCATGTCATAAATATTCGTTTCTGTCCCCCGAAGACTGGAAGTTGTTTGTAGCATCACGGTAAGACCCAAATTTCAGGTAACGTCCTTTAGTTCTCTACATTTTGTTGATATCACTGACTCAGATTTCCCTCTTATGCCTTAATAGGAATTAATTGAAGCCAACAAACAAAAGGGTCCTACAAATGTCTATCCGCATTATTTTTCTTGTGGCAGATACAGAAAGCTTCAACAAAAGATAATGGAGGAGGAGCAACAAAGATTACATGAGGCATTCACCTCAGATCCCGCCGTTACCGTTCAGGCCCCTGCTCCTCCTCCACATCACAAAAATGGAAAGCAGCGAGGATGAAAGGTGGCAAGTACATAAATGAAGTAGTTGTTGAGGTGGTTGGAAGGATTGTAAGTGCTGACATATAATAATTACATGTGATTTTTTGTCTTGGGTTTATTGGTACCTCACTTATGACTATTATACGATGCAGGATGATCTTACACAGCAGAGCAGCCAAGAGACTTTCACTCAAAGTGGGAGGATGGACATCTTAGCGATGACGATTGGAAAGCCAAATGACCCAGGCCAAGTTCGAGGGGAGTTGAGGGGAACCAGTCTAGGAAAATATTTTGGACAACCATCTCAACAGTCTACTGAAGCTCAAATTTAATCTAGAGTAGCTGAGATGCATCAATCACTCCGAGCTGAGTTCGACGCTCAACTTCACAGCTCAATCCAAAGCCAGATACAAAACCAGATGATGGACAATCTATGTGAGGAGATGAGAGCTGAGTTGAGAGCTTAGATGAGAACTGAGATGAGAACATGGATTCCCCTGTATTTCCCAGTGGCAAAGATAGCAATAATCCGCTTGAGACAGTATTGGGTGACTCTTCTCCTAATTCCCCCGCAGAAGAGTTGGAGAGCATTGTACTCTCTACATGGATGAGCTAATACGTGCTGTTGCCAATGCTTATTTCTATAGGCAAGCTACTACGCACCATTGTATGCCAATTCCAGATAGCTTGTCTTGCGTCTCGGTTACACGTATTGAAGATGGTAAGGAAGCCTCCGACGTTCCAATCCCTGATCGAGAGGTACTCCATTTAGGTCAATCTAAGGGTTGTTTCATTCTTTAGTCGAAAAATCTCATTTCTACACTTACAACACCTCATAAGGTAGTAGCCACCTTATGATCTTACTTAATTTTTCTTTGGCATTATATTTATAATATGTATTCTCTACTTTACTAGGACCTAGAAGAAGCTACAAAATTTCCATCCTTGTCACGGCTGCGGCAAATACGAGAAAAATTTACACATGTCATTATGCATATGCTTGATGGGATTGTGGGTTGTGGTCTAACATATGAATTCGTTATTGACAAGGATGATGTGAAACAATTCCTATCATTGGAGGACCTAGATATATCATGACTTTAGTTTGCAATTTTGTAAGTTTTTATATTCTTATCTTCAATTGATGATGCCATTTTTTTAGGTTTTATATAATTCACTATTTCTTTTATTATTTAACTCTTTAATAAGACCTTCCACAATATTTGCGTCGACTTTTCTAGAAGTGATTTATATGGATTTTTATGTCCTGCGAATACAACAAAGAGTTACAATTCTTTAGAACATAGGGTGCATTACATTGGGAGCACAATAAGAGCAGACGTTAATTTAAAGCTATGTTACCTAGCGCCAATAATTGAAAGGTATGGAATTATAGTTACCCCTTTCACACATTTAGCCTAATTGGTAATAATTAACTTGTTTTGCTAACTTTATTTTCATTTATATGTGTTGTTGTAGTCATCATTGGAGTCTTTGCGTTGTCTGCCCCCTCGTAAATACTATGTATTGGTTTGATCCGTTGTCTGGCAGAAAGGCAGGGGGCGACCAAAAATATATCTTTGATACGTAAGTTTTTCCATTTGTAAATTATATATTTTAACGATGTTTTAAAAACAAGAAACTTTTCTTGATCAATCCTTTTACCCATCATTTTTTTAGAATAAGAAAGATCTTTTTTCAATTAAGTCTCATGAATTTGGTCTTTTGGAATCTGACTCTTCTGCTTCATTTTTCTCTTTTTGATCCCTTTTTTTATTTTCTTCATCATTCTTTTAAATTCCACATGCTTGATGTCGTAGAATCTAACACATTTCCTGATTGAGCAAAATATACTAAAGAAAAATCTTGTTAGAGACATTAATTATTACAAACTTCATAGTTATATATGTAATCAATTGATTATATGAAAAGGGAAACCATTGGATGTGTGAATGGTTTTGCCACAAATTGGTTAATTGGTAGTGTTCTAATTTTTTTTGCTCTTCACCGATCCTCCTATAAGATAGCAGAAGGTCGGTGGATTTGGTGATGTAGGATGAGGAAGAGATAAGTAGAATGGCAGAGAGACCAGAGGGAGAGGGAGAGATTAGGAGGGAATTCCTGAGAGAATATAAGAGCAAGGCAATGTAATTTTATTCAATTCATAAAAGATGTATATGTGTCAAGAGAATCCGTTAGGAGAATGATTTTACCAATTTCAAAGTAAATATATGAGTAAAATTTTGTCTCGATTTATGTGCAACGCGATTGGAAGTGATTCTCAAACACAGCACACTACATGTATAGTTTGAAGCTTGCCCCATTCTCTTTGACACTACGAGAATTATTATACTTCTAGCCACTCAATTTCAAATACATGTTTTAGCTATTTATTATTATATCATGTTGACCCCTTATAGTTTGAATCTTGAGACATGTAACATTATTAATGAAAATGATAGTTGTTGTTATGCCATCGGATGCTTCGTGCATGGTTAGTTGTTTTTCATTAGACAGATATTCTTCCTCGTACTTATTAGTTGCTAAACACTACTAGAAAAATATTATTTTCCGTCACTAAATGATAATTTTTTGGTAGTAAAATGAGCGATGATGGTGGTGGTGGTGGTGGTGTGTAAGATTTTTAACCATATGGTAATTAAACAATAAAAATGTATCTTACTCTTTAACGATCAATACTTATTCCTTTATCACTCAAAAATTATTTATTAAATGAAGCAATAAACAAGCATTTTATTTGTTATTCAATGAGATTAAATATATACAAAACAGTTGTAAATTAATGACTTGAA
>JANTPZ010104539.1:0-11187 GCA_025593235.1 Vachellia pachyceras
GTCAAATGACAAAAATGCCCTTCAACTTTCTCATAATTACCATTTTGCCCTTACTTTCTCTACTTTTCCAAAATTACTATTTTGCCCTTACTTTTGATACTGAAAGACCTTTATGTCCTTGGTCTTTTATTAAATGACATATGGGTCCCTTTCTATAAGGTTTCCCATCCTCACATTGCTCTAGGGCAAATATACTTAATTTTGGAATTCACACGGAACTCCGTGCCTCAGGCCAGGTCTAACTTTTCAACTTCCGTCACTTAATCTTTCTTTCTTTTTGAGCTATCTACTTCTTGTCTCTAACTCATCGTCTTAATCGTCGAGCCTTTAATTCAGCTAGCATAAAATTGTGGATATTACAATAATGGCTTTAATGATTAGCTAAATTGATCCAATGGCTAGGATTTCATCTTCCATTAAATTTATGATCTAAGGGCCATTATTTCACCACCACATCTAACACTTTTTGGCCTCTCTGTTGCAATAAAGTGCTCATAATGGGTGCACATGGGGTAAAAAAATCTGATTGTAACTTTGGTTACACTAACCAAACCAACTTCCTTTCGGTTACTCGTGTCGATTACATTTTTTACCGGTAAAAGTAACTTTATTCCGATAAATTTTCTCTGCTCTTCTGGATATATTTTATTCATATTTTAATCTCTATAATTCATTTACTAATATGGTGAAATATTTCTCCCAAAATATCACTAAAATTCGTCCAAAAAATAACAAGTAATTCTATCATGCCGAAAATCCTCGAAAAACATATTTCTGACGGGCAATTAACTTTTAGAGCATTAAAAATTTCTATAATTTTCAATGATACTCTAGCTATTTTCCTTTTATCAAATTTCCCTCTGGATTGTCAAAAATTATTTTTTGAATAAAATTATATTTTCAGGGTTTTCGGGCCTTTTTTCTTAAAATCAGAAAATTCGTCTCAATCGTATATTAGGCAATAATTTTATTAATTACTATAAAATTTATTTTATTTTCTTGTATCCTCAACTAAACTAATTGTGGTCTCTTGGCACCTTAAATAATTATTTTTGATCGATTTACCTTCAAAATTCTCTAAACATAGATCTAGGCCGATTTTGACAATCTGTCAAATTTAAGTTAATTAGTGCTCTATCTTTTGGGCATCTATGACTTTTTTTGATATTTAGGTTAACAGTTGACTTTTTGACTTCAATTTTTCAAATGACCAAAATTCCCTTAAACTTCTCTTAATTACCAAAATGCCCTTACTTTGTCTATTCTTTCATAATTTCCATTTTACCATTGAATTTTACGCCCTTAATCTTTTCCTGTAATGACATTTGGGTCCTTTCCAGAAGGTCACCCATCCTTACACTACTCCAGGGTGAGCATGCTTAACTACTGAATTCACGTAAAATTTCTTTCGCTAACCCAGGTCTGACTTTGGGTTATCCAGCCCATCAGCATCAACTTTTTTCGTGCTTTCTATCTGTGGGCTTTAATTTGACTTCTGACTACTGGTTTGGCCATTTTTATCCAATGACCATATTGCCCTCGGTCTTTATACTTAATGACATTAATGTCCCTGGCTTACATTCTTAGTAATTTCAAAGCCTTAGGACTAATTTGCCCGGGGTCTCTTTGGTCCGCTAACATCTTCTCTTTCTGTAATGTAGTTGTAAAACTTTTGTTTGAAAACTCGGGTTCAGAATACAAGTTTTTGAATCATGTTATGGAACTTGAGTTCTGAATAATTGTAATTCAAGTTTTATATCATGAGTTCGATGATCAGTTGAGAAAAACAAGAAACTCGAGTTTTATAAATCATGGAACTCGAGTCATGAAAACTTTAATGCTAAAACTTCCAATTTTCAATTCAAGTTTTGTAAAACAGTTGTGGAACTCGAGTTATAAAACTTTGAAACTTGGGTTCTATCAAAGGAAAAGCTTGGTCAGATGTTCAATGGCTCAATACTCAAGTTTTGTAATCCTGGAACTCGAGTTAGCAAAACTTGAATCCCAAAACTTGAGTTTTCGAAGCGAGTTTTGTGCCTGTATGTTGTGGAATTTGAGTTATAGAAGAGCAGGACTCAAGTTTTGAAAACTTGATAATGAAAACTTGAGTTTTGACTCAAATTTTTGAGTAAAAACATCATTCGTAGCATGAAACTCGAGTTCTGGAACATTGAAACTCTAGTTCTACTTCATCAATTGAACTTGCATAGGTCTCTGTCCAGCTTTCACACTTGGTTCAATTTGTAACAGCCATATCTCTTTCAATTCAACTCCAAACTTTGTAAATAATATATCAATGAAAATCCCTGTAAGTCTAATTTCACATGAAACAAGAATTAGTCTCAAAGATATTCTATAAAGAAAGATATTATAGATAAAATAAGCAAAAGTCAGTGAAAAGACATTAAATTTGATCACCAAGTTTAGAAATTTATATCTCTTTCATATGAAATTATTTGATGTTGTTCTTGGTGTCTATGAAACGCATTGTGAGTTTGGTTTCATATGAAATTGGTTTCATAGAAATCAGAGTTGTGGTTAGAGATATATGATCAAAATACTAAACACATGTCGAGCTAAAAGTTAACAGAGATGCTGAATATCGAGTTTGGTTAACTCAAAAACTCAAGTTTTGTAACAGATAGGCTGAAACTCAAGTTTTGATAACCCAGAACTCGAGTTTTACAACTGAGAGGTTGACACTCGAGTTTTGATGATCCAGAGCTCAAGTTTTAACTTCAAGAGTCACTTTTTAGCATCCAAATGAAGCTTAGATGAAGGGTAACTCAATATATGATGATATAACATCTATTTGAAACATTTTAACATCCAAATTGAGTTATCTAACCACATCATCATCCAATTAAAAGAATGCACAAATATAACAGCAAATCAATATGCATTATAAAAATTTTTACACTTTTATATTTGACATCATCAAAACTAATCATATCTAACAATTTTGGCCCTTGGATTAACCTCCTTAAACAAGAAATGATCTTGGCCATCCATTTAGTTATGAAGGATTTTTACAAACACCATTCTTATTTATTTCCCTCCACGTTTGGCCGACATTTTCAGCTGCAATTGGGAGAGGAAGTGACGCCATTTTTCCTTCACAAAGAGAAGAGCAAGTTCTCAAAACAACAAGGCAAGATTTTAGTGCAAAAGGATAGTTTTCAAAGGGATTAAGAGGAGTTACAAATTCAAGAGGAATTAAGAAGTAAAGGTAGCAAGACCTTCTAACTTAAACTATATTGTTGTGAAATTGTGCATGAATTATTTTATGAGAATGGAAGTGTGAATATGTGCTTGATGTGCTATGGCCATATGCATATACATATCTCATGTTGCACATTCCTCTCATTATTTATTCATACTCATTTATAAATCATGTCATGCATTTTATGAAACATGTTAGAGAGTTTTGCTATTGGGATTTCTTTGAAATCTCATTCTTTCCCACTAACATTTTCTAGGTGGAAGCTCATACAAGGGTAAGGAAAAGGTGCTTGATGCATAAAGAGGTAGAAGCCCTAACCAATTCCTAATCCTCCTCCAATTTGAGTTGTAAGGCCGGAGGACAAAGATGATGTACAACAATGGGTGAATAAATTTTGCAAGCATAATCCTCCTAAGTTTGAAGGATCATTGAATGTCCAAGTCAAAGAGAACATGATAATGTGAATTGAGAAAATTTTTAAAGTAATGAATTGCCCCTCTGAGGTAAAGGCACAGCTAGCTGTATACAAGTTAGAACAAGAAGCAAATAGATGGTAGAGCAATATTAAGTTTATTTTACAGGCAAGAGAAATCCATATTACTTGGGAATTTTTTCTGGAGCAGTTTAACCAGAAGTACTTCCCTAAGTCCATCGAAGATGAGAAGGAAGCTGAGTTTCTAATCTTGAGGTAAGGGGATAAAGAATCCTTCGATGAGTACTTAGCAAGGTACTTATAATTATCCCATATTCCACCTACCTGCAAAGAACCCATGATGAGACATGAAATACGGAGAGGATGCTCTGAGGATTGAAGCCAACGCTCAGAGAAAGAGTCGCTCCGATGAGAATTACTACCTTTAATATTGCAGTTGAGGTTTGTAGGGTAACAGAAACTACAACCTATGTGGCAAGAACCATGGTGATATACCCTATCTAGCAGGCCAGAATGTCTGTTATACATGTGGAAAACCTGGACATTTTGCTTGATACTGCAAGCAGGTGACTGAGGGGTCCAGACTGTTAGGATTAGAACGTACAAGCAACGAAAATTAAAATTCTCTAATCCCCCATGAATCTATTAATGACGTTTAGATCGAGGAGATGAAGTTATACCTTTTTCATTTTGAGCTTATCCTTCCTGTTATATCTATTAATAATCTTAACCAATTTTGAATTTGAATTTCAAAAAGGAATTTCTAAGATTAATCTTTATTAATCTTTAAATTAGAATATCAAAGATATTAGAGATTACGATAATCTTAACCAATTTTACAATCTTAATTTGGATTAAATTAATATGATCAAATCGTATCCATTTAATTAATCCAAATAATGAGCCAATGAATTTAATTTATCTTTATAAATTAAATTAATGTTACTCATTTAATTTACTAAATAAATTAAATACTAACACATATACACATATATTATTTACATAATATTGTGCAATTTTGAATTTCAACATATAAACATATATATATATTTAAAATTCGAAAAACCCTAGAAATGAAGCTTATGTTGGCCTGTTCTTACGTACGCCCCTTGTAGGCCCATATAAAGATGGTAGAGGGCTAATCTCAACATAAGCCCATAAGCCACAAGATGTCTTTAGCAAGACATTATGACTACACAAATCATACGGGGATCGTTAATACGACGCAACCTTTTATGCAACCACATCACGTCCCTTTTGTCATGCGATATCTCGATCAGGGATGAGGCATGGATGACATCATCCTCCTATTCCTGACCATTACTTTCTCAATCCCTAATTAGTCTAATCAAAGAAAGGAAAAACCCCTTTTTCATTACAGTGTGGCCATACATTTCTCAGACTCACTCATCGAGGGGCCCAGTAATATTGCTCAACTAATATGAGGGACAAATTCCATCTTAATCACTCACATTCCTCCACATGAAAAATCCCTAAGCTTGATTATAGCCTTTATCATCACCCGGTTAAAGGTGACTTTTGACTAGGTCAAAGCTTAGTTAATCTCATGTAGGAATCCATGATGATCTCAGGTCAAAGGGCATTGTGACGTGATTACATATGAGTTAAGCTAATGACTTAATCCATGCAGCTTTCTCATAGCAAGTTGGTCCAGCACCTTGTACTCTTACAAGTGCCTATGACTTTGACTCATATCTCCATACTTTGTCAAAGTCATACTGGTCTTACTTTATCTATGCTCCTGTGTAGATAACCGACCAGGGACATTTAAGACAATATTCATAATTCGTCTATGGATGCAATTATCATAATAAACATGCAAAACATATGATAATTAAATGGAGAAAATAAACAATGTGCAAAGTATAATGATTGGCCTCAGGGCACAAATTCCAACACAGACCACAAAGCTCGAGCAGAGTTTTTGCAATGAACCAAGAATAGGCTCTAAGTTGCCTGAGATGATTCAAGGTACCATTCGTATAAATAATTATCTTGTATAGGCAATGTTTGACACAGGCTCAAGCCATTCATTTATATCATATAACTGTGCTAAGCGTTTGGGTATGACCATAGACACATTACCATATGACATGATCGTGTCTACCCCTACTGGTATAAGAGTTGTCACCTGTTGTGCATGTCTAAATTGCATAGTCCAGTATGATCATTATAGACTGCCATTAATTTAATACGTCTGACATTGCATGATATTAACGTAATTAGTGGTTTGAACTGGCTGTTTGCCAATAGTGTCTTACTTGATTGTAAGAACCCAACCTTAGTATTACCCAATAAGGAATCAAATCCATATATTGAGCTCATACTAAGCTTTACAATGGAGAATGAGGCAGAAAGATGCTTGAGAAAAGGTTGTCAAGGATAGGTGGTTTTCTTCTTAGTTGAAGTTGAAACAAAAGAATCCCTTAATGATATTCTTAGTTGAACTGCCTTCAGAGAGAGAAGTAGAGTTCGCCATTAATTTAGTCTAAGGAACGAACCTGATTTCTAAGACTCCGTACAGAATGGCTCCAAGTAAGATGAAAGAGTTGAAGAATCAGATAGAGGAGCTATTGGAGAAGGGGTTCATTAGATCCAGTGTATCACCCTGGGAGCCTCAGTTCTTTTTGTCAAAAAGAAAGGTGGGAGTCAGACCTAAGGATATCACTAAGACGGCTTTCCACACTAGATACAAACACTATGAGTTTTTAGTAATGCCATTTGGTTTGACGAATGCACTTGCAGTTTTCATGGATTATATGGATTGTATTTTCAACAATACCAGGATCAGTTTGTCGTAGTCTTCATAGATGATATTCTGGTATACTCTAAATCTTTAGAGGGTCATGAAAGGCATCTAAGAATCGTATTAACTATTTTGAAAGAAAAACAATTATACGCTAAGCTCAGTGATTAAGCCAATTATTTCTCTTAGTTTTCTGTTAGTTTTCTAAATATTTAATGGAATTTTGGCTCAATACAACCCCATTTGTGCTTAAATGATATACATGAGTGATTGATATGGATTAGCATGATTTTTTTTTTGGTCATTTGCCACATATTATGATGTAATTGTGCTTAATTTGATTATGGACAATTGGTATTTCACATTATTGCTATTCTATTCTCAGGAACTCTAGGCAAGAATCAAAAGAAACATCTCTGGAAGGGTTAGCCGCTGCGCATTTTGAATGTTCGTCACAGCCAATATGTCAAGAAGATGAAAAGTTAGCCTTGATGGTTTTGCTAGGGCAAAAGAATAATTTGGTCATGATGAACTAAGTGTATTAGATACCAGTTTGAACCCGAAATGGAAATTTCACTTACCCACTTCAAAGACTCGACCCAACTCGGTAAAAACATGCCATTTATGGTAAAGGAGAGGCAGAAATCGTAGAGAGAGGAGCCACACACGAATCCAAGCAGCCACACTCATCTTTTTCTTCATCTTTTCATCCAAAACCCTAGCATACACACATCTATACATTCCATCCAGCATGACTACCTTTTCTCTTCTCATTTTAGGTGCCAAACTGATACATATGAGCAGCTAGGCTTCTCAATCCTCTTGAAGATGTAGATGGCTTGAGATCAATGGAGCATAAAAGGAGAGTAGTTAGTTGTAATCTGTATTCCTATACGAACTGCTTTTTACTGAGTTAGAACTAGCTTTTTGTATTTGAATGCTTGGTTACGGTTGTAATCAAACTTGGATTATTGTGTAATGAGTTGTTTTGTGTTTTAACATGGTAGTTTGAAGTTTCAATACTATCTATTCGTTGCATTCACTTTCATTGTCTTTTATCTTCCTAGTTGTAATTGATATTTGAGTTGATTTTGAGAGCTTTGGGTGTTTACACTTGACACACTTATTATGCACACTAAGTGTTCTTAAGGGATTTCATAGAATCGAGTTAACTATATGGAATTTAGACCCAGCAAGTTGTTGGGGTTTTTCATTACGAAACTTAGTGAATAACTACTACTCTAACTCATTGCCTAAACATTTTCAAGAGGAACTTCCATCACTATCTTTTAAACAATTTACTTGCTTGCATTTCCCTAAATCTAAAATACACAAAAAGAAATTTTACTTTTTGTATTTCCATTATGCATAGTTTCCAAAACAAACCCCGATTTTTCTTTTATCGCATAGTAGATGAATCAAATTAGTTAGACTAGTCGCGCCTAAGGTTCCAGGAGAGAACGACCCTTGGGTTGTGGCACTGTGCAATCCTTGGAAATTAAATTTGTTTTGATCCATTCCCTATGACTTCAACAATGATAAAGCTTTTATACCATACGAGAAAGTGGTTGGATCAAAAATAGCGCCGTTGCTGGGGAACCGTGCAACTAGTTTAGCTTAGTTTATGTCATTTGCTGTTATCTTTGCATTTGTTTTGTTTACATTTTACTTGTTCATAGCATTGCATTTTAGTTTTTGGAAAAACAAAACAAATACACTAGTTTACTTCTGCATTTTGCATCAGTTTTTGCTTTTAGGCACGACCAATTTTATTTTTCACCGCGGCCAACTTGGATTTCACAAAGGAAAAACTTCTCTGTATAGTTTCGCCGTGACATAAAATATTTTTTGCCGTGGCCAACTTTTGAATTTTGAATAGGAAAACTCCTTTGGATTAGTTCGTCGTGACCAAATTTTTATTTTGTAGCGGCGTACATCTGGATTTTTGCTGTTTGAACTTCTCTGGAGTAGTTAGCCGCGACTAACCACCTAATTTTTCAACTCTTTCACTTGATTTTTCTCTCATTCTTTAGCATTTGCATACATTCTTTTACCCTTTGTCATTCATTATCTTTTGAATTTGAGCATTTCTCTTTTAATTCCATTTCTTTAATTTGATTTTTGATTAGTTACCTTAACCTTTTCTTGAATCCACCTTGCATGCCTCGTAGAGGAACTCTAGTGCCCTACGACTTAGAAATAGAACGAACCATTAGAAAGAAGCGTAAGGTTAAAAGAACTAAAGGGAGTAGCAGGGTAGATAGAGAGAGATTTTTCTTTAGTAGAGCCTAGTTTAGGAGAAGTAGGAAATACAGAAACAACTGCTAGAGGAGGGAATTTGGCCGAGAATCAACCCAACCACCCTAACCCAAACTTAAATGGAAATCAACAAGGTAATGGGGTTAATGGTGGTAATGGAGAAGGGAATCGAATAGGAGAAAATAATGTAAATGGATGGAGGACCATTAGGGAAGCCACAACCTCAGATGTTAATTATGACCCATTTACTGCTGCATATCCAAATTATAATGTAAACTTTGAAATTAAAGGTATGCTTATTAACTCTCTCCCTAATTCCATGGCTTGACAGGGGAGGATCCTTACATCCATTTGCAGTCATTATCCATGATTTTCAAGAGCATGAAACTAGTGGGAGCCTCGCTAGACCAAGTCCTATGGAAAGTCTTCCACTTATCACTGGAGGGAAGGCAAGGGAGTGGTTTATGAGTTTGCCTAGGCATGTGTCTAATGCCTATTAGAGTTGGGGAAATCTGAGGAAGGCATTCTTCGAGAAGTACTTCCCGGCCTCTAGGACGTCCTCTATGAGGAAAGAAATCTACTCAGCTAGACAAGAGTATGATGAGTTGTTATACGACTATTGGAATATATTTCAAGACCTCTTATTGCGATGCCCTCACCACCAGATTCCGGATGAGCAATTAGTGCAATATTTTTACGATGGGTTGAAATTCCAAGAGAAAGGAATGTTAGATGCTACTATGGGTGGTTCACTCATGACTTAACAGCCCAAGAAGCTTGGGAACTCATCAAGAAAATGGCTCTTAACCACCAGCAGTATAGCTCAAGAGAAACAAGAGCCGTGCATGAAATAGGAGCTACAAGTTCACACATTAGAAGAATGGGCAGTTTGGAATCCAAGGTGGACTCCTTGGAAAGTAAAGTCACATCCCAGTTATCACCTTTGACCGCTGAGCTTAAGAATCTTAATGTAAGCAGACCAAAACATTCATTAGATCTTACTGCACCTAGTTGTGATACATGTGGTTCTATTATGCATATTTCAAGCATTTTCCCCGGAAGATTTAAAGATGTTTCAGCTATGTATCAAAGGAGACCCAACTAGAAATGGAAACCTTATTCAAACACATACAATGAGGGATAGAAGGCTAATCCCAAATTCAGTTGGAGAGGTGATGATGCTAATGGGCCAAACAGATTTCAGAGGAATGGAGGAGCTGGACCTTCCAACTCCCAAGCTCTTTCAAACCAACAAGCCCTAAGCATACCACCCAAGGAGGATACTAACCAATTGCTTCAGAACATGATGATGATGATGCTGAAAGAAGAAAGAGCCTCTACAAATCATCAGTTCAACTCAATAGCTTCCATGATTCAGAAAGACTCCTCCAAGAACGATCTAGATATGCTACATTGGAGAAGAGGATGGAACAATGGGAGACCAAGGCAGAAAATCTCAACTCTTTTGTCACTCAACTCTCCAACAACTTGAGTGAACAACAAGCCCAGAGTGGAAAAAGACCAAGGGCATAAAGGTCTTCTAGTATCAAAAGCAAGGGCAAAATAGTAATTTTGGAAAAAGTAGAGCAAGGGCAAAATGGTAATTATGAGAAAGTTGAAGGGCATTTTGGTCATTTGATAAAAGAAAAGTTAAAGTCAAAGTCAAAAAGTCAATCAGTTGACAAAATTTTAGTAAAATTTACAGATGCCCAAAAAGGTAGATCTCTATATACCGGTCGCAATGACGTAGCACGGATTTTCCAAATTCGGACCCGATTTCCGTCTACGGAAATTTGGAAGGGCAAAAGAGGAAAAAATAATTATTTGAAATGTCAGGAGCTATTCAAAAATTTGGCAAAAAATATGGAAAATCCAGTGAATTATGTAGTAATTAATAAAATTATTACCAGGTATATATTCAAGACGATTTTCCCGAAAATTGGGAAAAATACCCGAAAAATAATTATTTCAAAAATTAATTTTAGACAATCTAGAGGGAATTTTGGAAAAAGGAAAAGGGCTAGAGAATCAGTGAAAAATGTAGTATTTTTCAAGGCCCTAAAAGAAATTTGCTCTCCGATTGCTCCGTTTCAGGGATTTTGGACAAGATAAAATAATCCTGTAAAATTTGAAGTAATAAAGGGGTATTTTGGGGATAACGAATTTTTCATATTAAAGATGAAAATATGGAGAGTAAATGAGAAAGAAAATATCTCCAGAAAAGTAGAAAAAGATTTGCCGGAATAAAGTTAAGTTTACCGGTAAAAAGTGTAATCGGTAAAAGTAACCGAATGGGATTCAGTTTGGTTAAAGTAACCAGATTTTAACCAGCCCATTATGGTCATGATTACTTACTTTTGAAGAGCCAATGAGAAGAAAGCAAATGGCAAGTGTGTGGCTTAATAATAGCCCTTAGATCACACTTAGATTGCAAGATGCAATCTTAGCCTTTCATGCCTTTATAAGTGAATTATTAAATCAGCAAAATTCCCACCATTTCAGCCC
>JANTPZ010104540.1:0-14671 GCA_025593235.1 Vachellia pachyceras
GATTTCGATTTTTCTAGAATTAATTATGAATTTTCAAAGTTGGCCTGAAAAACTGTGAATAGTAACTTTCTCCAAAATGAAAGTTTTCATTTTGGTCCCTTGTTGACAATGTAAGTTGTTTGAGGCCATGAATTGGTTCCAAATCATTATAATGGAAGCTAAGAGGGATAAATAAGAGGTGTTACAGAATACGGGCTAGCAAATTGGGCCTCAGTATATATTAGTCCATGACATTTAATTGAGTCAACTTAATTCCTTAAACTTTAGTAGATCACTTTATATTTGGGCCGTGACAAGAAATAATGGAACCAAATATAAGTGTAATATGTGGCCCATTGTTGAATTATTCCAACAATCTCCCACTGAGGCACATATGTAACTTAAATGTGTAAAACCATATGCACACAATATTGTCATTATTTATTCCCTAAGCAATATGGTCTATTGATTGCATCCATATAGAACCAAACATGATCCTCGTCGTTTTATTCATAACTAAATCCCAGGATGATCACAAATATGTATACAATCAAATGACATAGATCAATCATGGATATACTGCATGGAAAATTTATTGAATGTGATCTATACATGCCTATTTTCCAATTAATCCTCCCTAGTGAGAACAACCTTAACTTAATCATACAGAATGGTAACTTGAAACTACAAAACTTAATGGAGAATTGTATAACCTTATTTCTGATCAGAAAAATGTTTAAATGTTCATGAAATCAAACACCAAATACATACTCCCACTAAACTAGGATATCCTCATCATAAATTACACCCATTTGAGATAGGTGCTCGTGAAAGACCTTGAATGTTACTCCCTTTGTTAGGGTTCATAAATTATAGAGTATGTCCGAATGTGTTAGATAGAAAACTGTTCATTTTACACCCTATCCTTAATGACTAAGTATTAGAAAACAAGACTGTCACCATATTGTCACAATATATAACTTTAATGGTCTTTTAATACTTTACTCAATTTGCAGCCCAGTGACAAGGTTGCGCAGCCATATTCCATAGTTGGATGCCTCCCAAACTGCTACATGTTTTGCTTATATATGGAGGAAGCTCCAAGAAATGACTCTATACTAGGATGTAAATATAGCCTGATAAGGATTTCTTAATACCTTGGCATCCATCACGATCAGAATCAGAATACCCTATGATCTCCAACTGATCTGATCTACGATACATGAGCATGTAATCCTTTGTTTTCTTTAGATATCTCATAACCCGTTTAGCTGCTTTATAATGGTCTATACCTTGGTTACTCATATATATGCCTAACATTACAGTAACAAACGCGAGATCTGGTCATGTACATACTTGAACATACATAAGACTCCTAACAACTGAAGAGTAGGTAATCTTTTCCATTTCTTTAATCTCAAGTGTTGTCTTAGGGCATTGTTTGAGACTGAATTTGTCTCCCTTAGCAATATGGGTGTCACCTGATTTATAATCTTGCATGCCAAATCTGTTAAGTACTTTATGATATAACTCCTTTATGATAATCCAAGAACACCTCAATTTCTGTCTCAGTAAACTTGGATTCCTAATACAAAGGAAGCTTCACCAAGATCTTTCATTTCAAAATTGTTTGATAAAAAATTCTTGGTTTGCTGTAACAAGACCAAATTATTGGCGGCAAGGAATATGTCATTGACATATAAAACCAAGGACATAAACTTACTCCCACTAACCTTACGATATACACAATGATCAACGGGATTTACCTTAAAACCGAATGATATAATTACCTTATGAAATTTGTGATACCATTGACGGGAAGCTTGCTTGAGACCATATATGGATTTCTTTAATTTGCAAACCACAGAGTTTGGTTCTCCCAACATAAAGTTCTTTAGTTGCTCCATATAAATCATCTCATCAATGTTACCATTGAGAAATGCAGTCTTAACATCCATCTTATGGAGCTCAAGATCAAAATGGGTGACTAGTGCCATGATTACTCTAAAAGAGTCTTTCAAAAAAAAATGGAGAAAAAGTCTCTTTAAAGCCAATCCCTTCCTTTTGAGTAAAGTCCTTTGCCACAAGATAAGCCTTATATCTTTCCACTTTGCTGTTTGCATCCCTTTTGGTTTAAAATATCTATTTGCAACCAACGGGTTTTGCACCTTCCGGCAAAGGGATAAGATCCCAAACCTTATTGTCTTTCTTGGACTTATATTCTTCATTAATCGCCTCAATCCACTTTTGAGAGTTGGAGCTTTACATTGCATGTTGAAAGTTGATTGGATCATCTTCCACCATACAATTTTCTTCCTCGTGTTCATGAAGGAAGACAATGTAATCATCCGAAATCACATTTCTCCTTTCTCATATGGATCGTGTTAGCATCGTTTCTTGTGGTTGTTGAGTTTCCACTTGAGAGAACTTCAACCTGTATAGGAGGAATTTCAACCTGAACATCACTATGTAGAGGTCCTGGATTTACTTCTTTAATCACAACAGGTATAAGAATTCCTGTGTTTTCAAAAGTAACTATAGAATTTGACTCAATTATTGAGGTTGATTCTTCCTCAAAAGTGATGTTTATTACTTTATTCTTCCCCCAAGCTCAACATCTTTAAAGAAACGTGCAGTTCTCGTTTCAAAAATATTCCTGAGAGTAAGATCATAAAACTTATAACCCCTTAAGCATTTAAAATATCCAGTAAAGTAACTGCTTACTATTTTTGGGGTCTAGTTTCTTTTCTTGAGGCCTATAAGGCCTTACCTTAGCTAAACAACCCCAAATATGAAAGTGTCTTAGACTGGGCTTTTTGGCCTGTCTAAAGCTCACAATGTGTTTTAGCAGTTACCTTAGTTGGTACTCTGCTTAAAATGTAGTCTGTAGTCTTTAGTGCTTCTCCCATTTACCTCATTATATGTATTCTTTACTGGTTTAGAAGCAGAAGCAGGATTCTTAACGGGTTTCTTTGAACAGAACCCTTTGTAGCCTCTGAAAAATTTCTCTTTATGCCCTTTCCTCTAGAGGTGTTAGCCACATTAGCCCTGTGAGAGCTGTCATGTGTCAGTTATAACTAACTTGAAACTGGCTATATTGCGCAGGAAGATAAATAAGCGCCAAGTATTCCAAAAAGGTCCTCAAATAGCTCAAGTTGTCAATTCCTTAAATTTTGCAGCTATATGGGACATTTTCATAATGTATTCTCGTATATTTCATTGCCCCTTATACTTCATAGAAATCAAGCGTTGCAAAAGCATGCTTATTTCTGCCTTATCACCTTTTACAGAGCGATTTTCAACATTAGCAAGAAAATCCTTAGCATTGAGAATACTATCAGTAATTGCACCTCTAAATCATAAGACTCATGCAATTTGATCGCTCCCTCTTATCAAAATACTTCCGTGTTTCAGAAGTACTTTCATTCGTAAGAGGAGAGGGAGGATCTGTCTTTAATGCAAGGTCCAGATCTATACATCCCAGAATTATCTGAATGTTATCTTTCTAATCCTTAAAATTTGTTCCATTTAAAACTGGAATGGAATAAATATAATTAGAAATCCACGTTAAAGATTATAGCAATAAATTCAAATAAATATAATCCTCATCACAAGATACCGGGTACAAATTGGCATAAAAGATAAAGAATATTAAATGGGTACAAAAGCTTTCAAAATTATTTGAAATTTATTGCCAATCCCATAATACCTTAATTGCACATATTTAGAAAAATCACCACACAAAATATGAGCTAAATAATTATCTTAAAGTATATAATTAAAAAATTATTCACAAAATGTTATGGAAATAAATTATAAACATAAAGTGCCCAAAAGAGAATTTATAGAAATTTTTTTGGGGGACTTTTCCCTTTATGTTTCCGGAAATAAATTATAAACATAAAGTGCTTCAAAGAGAATTTCCCCAAACAAAATTTGGACCTTTCCCTTTTTTTAATTGCCAATTTATAGGCCTAAAAATTTAAATTGTCTATAAAAAAAGCTCAAAACATAAGCCCATAATGAATTTTCAAAGTGGCCCATACGTATTCCAAAAATAAACTTTCAAACGCAACCTAGGCCCCAAAATTCAGAAATCCTCTTTTCACAGGAATTAGAAACTTTAAATAGCCCAAAATGCTTGCTGCCCAAAAAAGGGGCACTGGGCCAAACAGCGTGAACCTCCTTGCCCTCTTTCTGTTTCATTTTTTAAACCAAAAACAATTCAGAGGGCCCATGAAAGAATTTCCAAAAAATATTTTGCAGAAAAGCTGCAGATCCAAAACTGGAAAAAAAATTTTAAGCCCAACATGAGCGGCCTAAAAACGCATGCCCAGAACTGAAACAAAGGAATTTTTTTTTTGAAAAAGCAGAAAAAACTGTGGCACAAACCGTGGGTCCAAAAAAAGGAGCCCAGATTTCCATTTTGATAAGGCCCAAAACGCAGGCTTTTCCTTTTTTTTAAAACAGTCCAGTTAATGCTGTGAAAGTGCTTCTCATTTTAGTCTGGGCCCATTTCATTTTTAATAATGTTGAGCCCAATTAGTGAAGGCCTACCTTCCTTAAAAAACAATTCAGTAGGCCCATAATGAAAAACCAATAATAACACAACTTGCCCTTTCTTAATTAAGGCTTAAAAATATGTTGGCCTAAAACGCAAATTTATTCCCTTCCTCCTTTTTTATAATCCATTAGCCCAAAACACATGGTCCAAAACGGAAAACACGTTTTTTTTAGGTTTTCCAGCGAGTCGGGACCCGACCCTCTTCCCAGATGCGACCCCGTTCGCTGTCCTCTCCCTCACACGGCGCCGACCTGTTGCCTGCCTTTTTCCCCATTCCGTGAGACGTTACAGGCGATCGGAGAGCTCGAAAAAAAGGCGTTTTCAACGGCGTAAAACATGAAAAAACAGTCCGGAAATATAATATGGGCACGATTTACAACCAAAATCATTAGAAATCTAAACTAAAAAACTCAAATAAAAAAATCACAGAGGTCCGGTGGGCGTTTTGGAAACTCTGGATTTCCTCTTTCATTGCGAAAACACCCTACTCAAATACACGACGCATACAAGAACCAGAGTAAAACGTGTTCCATGTGAATGCATTTTATCCTTTTTTTAATAAATAAAACCCACGCACCCCCAGATTTGAATCACAATGATAATTGATGTATATATTAAAATCAATTAAACTTCCATTGCGTCAAAGAAATCTTCCATCAGGCAAATATATATTATCATAATCAAAATCTTTTGGAACCCTAATAAAGCACACAAAGGTAATTTATTCCAAGGAATCTAATATGTTGCTCTGTTGATGTGTTTTAAAAAGGCATTTAAGTTCAATAGAATAATCTAAAGCATTGCTAAAGTGTACCTGGATTTTTGGATGCATTTGATGTAAGGGGTAGATCAACCAGGTTATTACTAGGGAAGGGAGAAAACCGTTTGCTGATGAGAAAGTAAGGCGATTATAATAACACTAACTAACCCGGGGATTGTAGTCATGTATTTGTAGGGGGACCCAGTATTCAGCCCATCAATGAATACGGGCCAGCAAATTGGGCCTCAATATATAATAGTCCATAACACTTAATTGAGGCCACTTAATTCCTCAAACTTTAGTAGATCACTTTATATTTGGGCCGAGATAAGTAATAATAGCACCACATATAAGTATAATATATGACCCATTGTTGAATTATTCCAATAGATTAATGACTTAGCCTTTGAATATAAAAAAATAACACTTAATCGAAAAGACGATGCCAAATTAAAAAGACAACTATACATATAGCACCTAGAGTATATAAAACTTGTCATTTTATTTTATAATGATATCTTTAGTTTGAGGAGAATTATTATTAAGTCCAAAATAAGAAATGTAGTCATCAAAAAATTTCTATGATAAGTGAGCATTTCCTATAATGAAACTTGTCATTGGATGTGTGTTCAATTGTTGTAATACTTTTTTGTTATTATATTCGTTCTTTGGAATCATAACCTAATTATCCCTTAGTTTAATTACAAGACCTAAACCTCAATATGTCTCGATTAAGTATGAAAGTAGGATTTTTTTTGCCAACATGAAAGTAGGATTTTTAATTTGCTATATAACGTAAATACAACTCCTTCTGACTATTCCAAGACACAACGATCCGTTTTCTCTAAAATGTGAACTTAATTAAGTTTGTGCATATTCCATAAGTGGTTGACTTGACTAAAGACAATAAGAATATACATATTGCCTTACCAGCACTCAAAGCGTAATGTGAAGACATTAACAAATTAGCTGAAAGTTTTGAATAAGAAGTTACTAAATATGCCGTGAACAAGCGTGCATTCTAGATGGCACCTTTAACAAGGCTTGGTTAGACTTGCAGATGATTGATTATAAGTCATTCAATCAGAAGAGTGAATTGTGAAGGTCTAATTAAAGATGACAATGGGATTTGGATTAACAGATAATCCCAAAATTAAAACTTGACCATATCTATTTGCTACTCATCCTCTCATCCCAATCATAACTCAATTCTAACATGTAAGTAAGAAAAATTTTAAACTTCATTAACTCTAATATAAAATACAACTTTTTTCTTAACTTTATTCCTAGTTGGAAGGGTTCTTCTTTGGATAATAGATAATATTCATGTTATTCATGTGATGGGTTTAATTGGTATTTTCTTTTATCGTTCGTGTTCTGAATTAGGTTCATCCCAGTAGTAATCGGCTGAACTGAATTTTCTAAATGAAAGCGTAAGAACTCATACATTATATCTCTTAAAAATGAAGTCAACACAAAAATGTTAATGCTAAGATTACATATTCATATGAAAAATTTAATGGTGTAACTTATAAATAGGATAAAAAATTAAATTTTTTCTTTCTTTTAGTAGGAGTCTTGGATAGATAAAAGGGATGAATGTTCAATTTAAACAATAAAGTTTTATATAAATTTTGAAGGGCGTAAAAATATACACAATCATTTAAAAAGGAAGCAATTTTAGCACTGCTGTTAAATCGGTTAATGTTGACTGCTGTTAATAATAAGGAGGAAAATGCTTGATATGAAAAGGTGACGTGTCAATGGGAGAGTGGAAAAAAATGCCATTATCATATTTCTCTAAAGAAAAAAAGGTGCCTCCACAATCCTGTGAGCACACCCATCTCTCTGACACTAGATCCGCTCCAGTATTCACAGCTTCCTCATTCGAAATAGAAGCTTCCATTTCTGGTGAGGAAGGAAGCTCACCAGAAATGGGAGTGAGGGCCGGGGAGGGGACATGGGAAGAGAGACGGTGTGAAGAAATAATAGTTTAAAAATAATATTGTAGGGCACGTACAAAAACATGACAAAACTTTACTTTATCAACGCCCTGTGATAAAATTGCCATATTTTATAATGTTTATGTACATTTTGTACCACTAAAAAATTAGATGCAAGTTGTCCTACTATAAAATTTTATTATTAAAATTGTATCTTCAATGATTGACAAACTACAAGAATCAATTAAAAAAAATACTTTCATACAATGAGATAAAACTTCTTTCACATATTTACTTCATATTATATAAAATCATTTAAAAAAGTTAATACAATTCATAATTCTTTTTGGGTCGTTATTCAGAATAAAGTCTATTTGAATCACTCAATATTCAATACAATTGAAGAAATTAACAATTTTATCAGCTGGTTCGTTAATTTCAACTACATGCCAGTGGAAACAAATAACAATGTTGATTAACTAAAGCCCCACTGTACAGACAGCGATTATTACTATTACTATTATTCTTGTTGTTGTTGATGATGATAACCCCTTGAGGTGCAGGCGGCCATAAAATTATAGCATGCATTTTAATTCACGGAAAAAGAATTCATAATAATGCTGCATATTATAGATCTTGTACCTTTTGTTTTACCATCAAGCCTTGTTTATAATCAATAAGTGAATGGTTTAAAAGGCTCAGAAGTCAACCAACTCTATAATCTTTTATATATATTGAAAAAAATCATTAATGGACAACTTATAACCAACTATCATCCTTCCATTATATCAACTTTAGAATAAACATTTGCTTCTATTGAACCTGAAAAGTGCCATTTATACCTTTGTTATGAGTGAGGAGCCTCGTAAGAGAAGTGATATTTATGTAAGTTCAAGAAGTTTTCCTCCAAACCCAACATGTTAGTCTTTGTATGAGAACACTTAGAAAGGGCAACTTACGAAGGATGTGACCAGCATGAAGCCGTGTGGAGTGTAAAAGGATAGGCAGATCTAAAAGATTAGCCTATGAGGGAACATGGGTGTCAACTTTCTTAACTAATCCACACTACTTTAGAAGAACTTCATTCGAAAAGATTAACTTGATGGGTAGAAGAACTCTAAACTTTTAAACTTCACTTCTGTTATTAAGAGGTCGTAACAATCATGCATCATATAACTTTGATAGATATATTAATTCAACAATCATAATAATTTAGACTTTCCTCGTATTTATCTTTATCTACCACAAATTGCGTTGTGAGCCTAGTGGCATGAAATTAAGGACTCGCAAGTCAAGATTTTACAAAATGTTTTTCACAAGACAATAACCAACAAGAATGTTTTACATGATCCATATGTTCTTTCGCACGTGTTTACAAGCTCCTTCTTCACTCAATCTCTCCCCCCCTCCTTCTGTGTGTGTGTGTTTGTGAAGAAGGGAAGACTTAATTTGTAACCCAAACAGCATGCAAACTCATTTATAAATACAATCTCTTCGTAACTTTGTAAGTTACGAGCCATCTTTTTATTTACTGGACCAACATTTATTGGCCGCATGGTTATCTTTTTTGTTCACTCATTCTCTCCTAAAAGTAAATTATTTTCTACAGATTTATTGTCTTTAATTAATTTTAACTAGTTGATTAAAGCAATTTAGTTATATGTAGTTTATAAAAAAAGATGGAAGAGAATACTTACATGAAAATGTTTTTTACGTGATCTTGGGGTTTCTCAAATAAACACTTAGTCTTCTATGTGAAACCAGAAAAGTGTTAAGTGAGAGCTCCATAATCATTGGCGTCCATTCCGGAGTTCCTCTCATTCGCTTCAACGTCTTTATTACAGTCAACGTAGTTTTGTTTATATTTAATGTTTTAACTTGTAGAAGGGAGGAGGGCTTACTTTGTAACCCAAGCATCACGCAAATTTGTAAAACCAGCTTTAGTGCTCATCGGAATGATAAACATCATAGTGTGCTCATCGTTACGGTGAGACCTGCGCCATCCAAATATAATATTAATGATTCAGATGTAAAATTTTTAAAAGGTACTCCAAAACCTCTGTTTTTTTTTAAATGCGTTCGGTAAGACATTAGAACTAGTTTCAGCGCTTATTGCAATGATAAGTACAAAGAGCGAAATAACACTTTAAACCATTCATATCTTAACCTAGATGGTTCGGAGTGAATTTTTTTACTTTTATTTTTTCTAAAAAATATTTTATTGTTTACAAAATCTAAAGTAAAGATAATATATTAAATACCCATTTTCAAAAAATGATTTTCTTATTTGAAAATCTTAAACCTGGACTATTAACATTTTATATGAGTTCATAATTGAGATGAGCACAGAAACAGTTTCGGAGAAATTATCTTTATATTAGATTAGATACTCCTTAGAATAACAATTTAAAAAAACGTGAAAAAATAATCTGGACGTAACCAGGTCCTACAAACTAGTCTATAAATACAATCATATCAACCTCCTTCTTCATTCATCAATATAATCCTCCTCCGTGTTTCTCCACTATTATTATTCTTCTTCAATCATGCATAGTCTGTCACTCTCTTTTCCCCTTGCACTACTGATATTTCTTTCACCTTTGAGCAATATTATTAATGCCACTGCAACAACAAAGAAGCTCCCAAAAGGTTTCACCATCGACCTCGTCCTTCGTGACTCAGCATTATCACCCTTGTACAACTCCTCAATGACCCACTTCGAGCGAGTTCAAAACGCTGCATTGCGTTCCATGTCTCGAGCTAATCGCTTTCGCCAATCTGCTTCCAATGATATAGCTGATATAAGCGAGCTGGCTCATACTGATATAATCCCAAACTTTGGAAGCTACCTTATGAAGATCTTCATCGGTACCCCACCAGTAGAAAGATGGGCAGCTGCAGACACGGGAAGCGACCTGATTTGGGTTCAATGCTCACCTTGTCCTCAATGTTACCATCAAGATGTGTCATTGTTTGATCCAACTAAATCTTCCACTTACAAGACTGAGCCTTGTAGTTCAAGTAACTGTGCTCTTCTTCCTGAGAGTCAACATGTATGTGGAAACTCAAGTGAGTGTTTGTACCTTTATGTATACGCAGATCGGTCTTACACGGTGGGGGATTTGGCTACAGATTCTATCAATTTTGGAAGCCAATCTGTTTCGTTTCCTAAATCAGTGTTTGGATGTGGCCATAACAATAATGGGACGTTTGATAGCCGCACTGCAGGACTCGTTGGACTAGGTAATGGTCCTTTGTCCTTAATCTCACAACTTGGTCATCAGATTGGTCGCAAATTCTCCTACTGCTTGCCTCGTTTCGAGGATGTGAAGGTGGTGACTAAGTTGAGATTTGGTGAAGAAGCCAACATATCAGAAAATGGGGCTGTATCCACTCCCATGATCACCAACCCTGATAATCCCACCTTCTACTACCTCAATCTTGAAGGTACATGCGTATGTTTTGCTTTGAGATTAATATGTTTTATTTGCGTATTTTCGCTTTTAACTTGTTGAGCTTATCATTTTAAATGATTCTTGAAATAAGATAAACTGGGGCGTGTGTCCCGAAATTGACTTGATCATCATACCCTGTATTGATGGGAAAATTGGTTAAAAATACCTGTTTAGAAATTTCATTGGTTAGAAGAATATAAATTTGAGCGTGTTGTGCAATTCTTCTTCAATGGCATATAATATTTCTTCAGTTAAATGAAAATGACGTTAGTTTTGAGGATTTTTGCATATAAATAAAGAAAAATTGCACACAGAGTTACATTTGTTGAAAATGAGTTTGTATCATGTACTCGTGCTAAATAAACTTCTCAAATAAATATTTCTTGATCGCATTGCCCCTAATTCATGGGAAACCAATCCAGATTCGCAGTACCATATATGTGACGAATTGATGAACATATTATGCAGTGATATTACATACGAATCTTTATTTTGCGGTCTGAATAATCTAAGTGAAATGGTGGTTGACAGGTATGACCGTTGGACAACAAAGAGTGCCGATTGGTAAAAGGAACAGGAACATAATAATTGATTCTGGTACGACATTTACATTTCTTACATCAAGCATTTATGAGCAGGTTGAAACTTTGATGAAGAAAGCCATTGGAGCCGAACAATGGATAGTGCATAACCCTCCATTCAATCTGTGTTACACAAATGCCAAGTTGATCAAGAATGTTCCAAGCTTTGAGGTCCATTTTACAGGAGCCAACATTTACTTAAAACCTCAGAACTTTTTCGTTCTCGTGGCCAACGATGTGGTGTGCTTTGCGATGCTTCCCACAAATGGAGTTTCCATTTACGGAAACGTGGCACAGATTGATTTTGACGTAGAGTATGATCTTGATCAGAAACAAGTTTCTTTTGCTCCCGTTGATTGTACTAAACAGTAGAGACTTTGAAGTATACCAGATACATAGTTATATGCTTAATGATCATGAATAATGTACTTGGGTTCATATATATAGCTCTTTTGAAATATATGCATTGTAAACCCTATATATATAATTTGTGTTATTGGAAGCATATGAATGAAAGAACATTTAAAAACCTACACCAACTGTAGCTCTTAATATAAGAGCCATGTGGCTTTTTTTAGAAGATTAAATGAGTTAAATACATTACTTTAAATTAGAGCGATTGCAGCTAGTTTGGAGCTATGAGAGACTACATTCTTAATCACAAAGCTTGAGCTCATGGACATAATAAGGGAGTTTTCTTAGTTTTATTCTTTTTATGAACCTGTGTGGGATATTTCTAGATTTAAGATTTCCTACTATTATGTAAACCTTGATTACTAAATGGTTGTTGGAAATTGTGCCCTAGGGTCAATCATTGTACTCGCACATTATTTCTTTTAATGTATTTTCTCCATTTAATTATCATATCTTTTGCATGTTTGTTGTGATAATTACATCCGTAGACGAATTATGAATATTGTCTTAAATTGCCCTGGTTGGTTGTCTATGCGGGAGCGTAGATAAGGTAAGACCAGTATGACTTTGATTAGGTATGGAGATACGAGTCAAAGTCATGGGCACTTGTAAGAGTACAAGGTGCTGGATCGACCCGCTATGAGAAAACTACATGGATTAAGTCATTAGCTTATCTCATATGTGATCACATCGCAATGCCCTTTGACCTGAGATCATCATGGATTCCTGCATGAAAGTCACTAAGCTTTGACCGGGTGATGATAAAGGCTATAATTGGGCTTAAGGGTTTTCATGTGGAGGAATATGAGTGATCAAGATGAGATTTGTCCCTCACATTAGTCGAGAGATATTACTGGACCCCTCGATGAGTGAGTCTGAGAAATGTATTGCCATACTATAACGAAAAGGAAATTTCATTTTCTTTGATCAGACTACTCAGGGATCGAGAAAGTAATGGTCGGGAATAGGAGGATGACATCATCCATGCCTCATCCTTGACCTCTGTATCGCGTGACAAAAGGGACGTGATGTGGTTGCGTAAAAGGTTACATCGTGTTAATGATCCTCGTATGATTTGGGTAGTCGTAATGTCTTGCTAGAGACCGTTTGCGACTTGTGGGCTTATGGTGAGATTAGCCCACTACCAACTTTATATAGGCCTACAGGATCGCACGCAAGAACAGCCCAAAATAAGCTTTATTTCTAGGGTTATATTCGAATTTTAAATATATGTGTATATATGTTGAAATTCGAAATTGCACAATATTATGTAAATAATATTTGTGTGTGTTAGTTTAATGTTTAATTTATTTGATAAATTAAATAACTATCATTAATTTAATTTATAAAGATAAATTAAATTCGTTGGCTCAATATTTGGATTAATTAAATGGATATGATTTGATCAGATCAATTTAATCTAAATTAAGATTGTAGAATTCGAATTTCACATTTTGAATTTCAAATTTCGAATTTCAAGATTAGATCTTGAATATTGGAATTGCAAGATTGGATATTGAATATCCTTTTGAAATTTCGGATTGCAAGATTAGATCTTGAATATCCTCTGAAATTTCAAATCGTAAGATTGGATCTTGAATATCCTTTTTGAAAATCGAATTTCAAGATTGGATATTGAATATCCTTTTGAAATTTCGGATTGCAAGATTAGATCTTGAATATCCTCTAAAATTTCAAATTGTGAGATTGGATCTTGAATATCCTTTTGAAATTTCGGATTGCAAGATTAGATCTTGAATATCCTCTGAAATTTCAAATCGTAAGATCAGATGTTGAAATTCAAATTCAGATTTTTTTAAAGATTAATAAAAGATTAATCTTAAATTATGATGCACTCCATGAGCTTTATAAATATGAGTGCTCATAAATAGAAGAGGCATCCCATCCTGAATTTGAATTCGCTCTTGAGTCATGAAACCCTAGAGAGAGAGTGAAACGAAGAGGCGCTAGCACGCTGCTATTGTTGGAGACTGTTCGCATGGATACCGGTAGAGGGAGGCGATTGAAAGAATGTCATCTCCTCATGATCAGAAGCAAGAACGCGGAAGGTTGTGGAATCTGAAGAGATCCAAACGCAAAGGAAGGGACAATCTCGAAACGCAAAAGGTATGCCTTCATCTCCTCGATCTAAATGCCTTTGACGGATCCGTATTTGGGATTATAAAATTTTAAATTCCACTGCGTGTACGTTCTAATTCCAACAGTGGTATCAGAGCCAGGTCAATTGTGCGTTTAGATTGAGTTTGTCTGATTAACATGAGATGTATGCTTTCTTGAGTTCACATGTGCGTTATGAGTAAGAATATGATAAAACATGTATGAATGATGTATGTGATACATAACATATGCATTTTTAATTCTGTATATGATACATGATGTATGCATTTTTTGAATATGTTCGTATGAAGGGGTATATGTTCGTATACATATGATGTATACACAAGTGCGGTCTTTAAAACGTTCGTATATGATGCGAATCTGGAATACATATGATGTATTGTTTTGGTCACGGGTTTATGCTCTATTAAATCTAGAAGAGTTTTCCACAATCGCCGCGGGGGCGCTGCCCCTCGACCCCATATGCGTAGCGCAATATAATCTGAACACAATGAAAATAATTTGTATTGTATAAATTATTGCTTATTGTGATCTGATATTGAATGATTGAATGGGTATGGTGAAACAACATGGTTTAGTTTTACAAGGAGTTGTAAAATTTAAATACGGCCTGCGAGTTGTGCCTTCCTCTAAAGAATCTTGATGTACATTCTTCTCTCATTTCACTCCCCTCGTATGTTCAAACGAGGTTTCCTTCAATGTAATCTTTTAAGCTTTTCTAGAATTCCTCTCATTGGATTGGGAGTATTTAGGTTAGGACAACCATGTTGTCTCACGTTTATTATATGCTTTTGATTAGATCATTGCATGATAGTTTACAATCATCAAATATGGTA
>JANTPZ010104542.1:0-20012 GCA_025593235.1 Vachellia pachyceras
AAAAAAAAATGGGCTACCCGCCAGCCCGGCGGGTTAGCCCGTCACGGGTTTAGCCCATATGGGTTCGGGCTAAATATACCCGCATCAAAACGGGCTTCAATTTTCACAACCCAACCCACCACGGTTATGGGTTGGGCGGGTTTAGCCCACAGGTTTTACCCGTATTACCGGCTCTATGTGGTGTATATGTAGGTGTAAAAAAAATTGGAAGTCATCGTACAGTTGGGGTATTATAAATACCCCACCCCTCACCCACACACATTCACACACACACCCACTGGTTCACCAAGAGAGCGACAGCGTGAGAGAAAGAGAGAGAGAGGGAGACAGAGGGGAGAGTTTAAGGAGGTATCTTTCAGTCTCAAGGTTCTTCATATAGATTATTTAGGTAAATAAAATGATTTATTTTCAATAAGTTTCTTTTGTTAAAGTTATTATGAATATTTTTCTCTTTCTAATGGTGGTAATATTATGTTGATTAAAGAATATTTTCAGGTTTAGATATTTTTCCTGTTAGATTTTTATTAGCATATGGCCATATATTAGTAGAGAAAATTCTATTTTTAATTTTTATGTGAGTAGAATTATTTATTTGATATATGAACTATTTTAGAAAATTATGTATTTATTTTTGGTATAAGGTTCCTAATATAAACTAATTAAAATTTAGTTAAATATTTTATTTGAGGTTGTTGGGGTAATTAATAATTTTATTTATGAGTTAAATAATTTATTTGAGGGTTTAAAATTTTAAAGTTGTAATTTTTTGTGTAAAAATATTTTTGTTTGTATTGAGATATTAATAGCTTTAAAAAAATATTAAGGTATACGAGGATTTTTGATAAAATGAGATATTTGAGAAATTATTAAGGATTTTGTTTTATGAGTATTTTAAGTTCTAGAATGAATATAATTTTAGTTTTAAAAATATATATGTGTGTACATATATATTTAATGTTGGCCTATGGTGGTATTAGAAATTCTAGAAAGGTTTAAGTCCCTAAATTGCTATTTTTACCACCTAAATTAGTTATTAAACTAAAGTGTGGTAATGTTGAATTGTGTAGATTAATCGTGAAAAATTGTTGGTTTTGAGCTCAGGGATTTCTGTTGTGATATTGTTATCTTTGTTTGGCAAGAGGTAACCACTTGCTACTTATCATAGATACTGATGTTTGGCTTTTGAATTATTTTGATGTCATGCTCTAATGAAATTATATGTGGATTTTCTATTAGAAAAAAAGTTCAAGGGGACTAGCGATTTTTGAAAAAATATATTTTTATAGATATAAAAAGAAATTGATGTGTGGCTACGACTGCATTCGCATGAGAAAGACCATTAGATGGTTACGGCTGCACCAAAACGGATTATATCTGATACATGAGATGCTGGTGGGTGGCTATGGCTACATCCATTTGAGCAAAACCATGAGGTGGCTATGGTTGCATCAAAACGAACCGTTAGGTGGCTACGGCTGAACCGAAACGGATGAGATCTGGTTAAGGAAGCACTGGTGGGTGGCAATGGCTGTATCCACAGTAGCAAAATCGAGAGGTGGCTACAACTGCACCGAAATGGACCGTTAGGTGGCTACAATTACACCAAAAAGGATGAGATCTAGTTAAGGAAGCACTAGTGGGTGGCTGTGGCTGCATCCATAGGAGCAAAACCGTTAGGTGGGGGCTGCATTGAAATGGACCATATATGATTTCTGAGATACTGGTGGGTAGCTATAGCTGCATCCACAGGAGTAAGACCGTTAGGTGGCTACATCTGCACTGTAACAGAGAATATTTTATTAATGTATAAAGAGTATGTGTTGCTTAAATATATGTATGATGGGTAATCATAATTTGTCTTTATGTGTAATAAATTGTGAATTTATGCATCTGTGAATAATTGGAACATTAGGTGGTATTGAAGTGGGAACAATTGATCTTATGATGATGGGACTTGTGTTGTATCTGCGGTTGCTCCACTACTGATCATAGTGGTTGTTTGTATTGTGACTTATACCCAGGTGGGGAGTCGGCCTAGACCCAGCTGGAAGGCTAGTCTAGACACAGGTGGGAGGTTAGACACCCTTTGATTCTAGACCCAGAAGGGAGAATGAATGGGATCGGTTGAATTAATGTTGCTATTGGACCTTGGCAAGGTTGCTCGGGCATTAAGCCGGATTCACGTTATGGAGTGATATTGAGGAGTAGGATGGAGGGATCACTTGTGTATACTACTTGTATTGATGGAAAAACTTAATTTTGTTTGGGTAATGTGTATTATCACTACTTCACTGACTTATAATCCCGTATTGTATATTCTATGAATTGATTATTGGTTACTGGGACTTTATGTCTCACCCTATCGATATATATATATTTTTTAGGAGAGGAACTTAGTGGCTCGAGGCGTGAAGGGAAGGAGCCAACCGTTTAATAGTAGCTATCACTGTAGGTTTAATAAGGAGAAATATATATTACCAAACTTATAGGATTTGCATAATTTGATTACATCTTTATGATTCTATTATGAAATTATACCTCATTAATAAATTGTCTTGTGATATGTGTGAAATATATGGTTAATGTGTTTATTAATAATTGTTTTGGTTTTTGTGATTTATGATGATGACTTATGGATGAGTTTTGTGCCCTTAATCGGAATGATATAGTGAACTGTGAATTGGTTGTGGGATGGGTATCTCACTCACAACTTTTGTGCCCTGGACCTTAAGGATTTAACCATTAATTGTGATTGTATTGTGGTTAATTTGTTTTGGGATTACAATATTGGTATAAATTTAATATATAAATTAAATAATTAACTTGATCATGTACATTTAAAGTCGTGAAATTATTATTCCAAATCTCTACTTCTCGATAGACTATCAACTATTTATTTTAACAACAATTCAAATATTATTATCAATCCAACTCATTGGAAGCGCATCTTAACTTCCATTGCTCAAAATCCTCGATTTAAAATTTAGGGTTTTAAATATAAAATTGTTAAATTTATTCGATATTCTAAGCTGGTTTAAACTTCAATAATATCTCCAATAACACTAATAAATAATTTAACTTAAGATTAATCAATGCAAACTCTTTATATAGAATAAATTATAAATTTCTTAGATCAAATATTTATTTTAAGTTATTACAACAGCCAAAAGCAAAATCTTTATATCATCGTACCTTTTGTTAGTTATTACCAAAACTCAATTTATTCTAAATCCTAATGCTAAAGTTTTATCTAATCAGCATGACGCGCAAGCTACTTAGAATACCCCCACTTGCTCCCCCCTACAACTTTAATTTTCTTTTCTTTTATTAATTTTCGCTCTCTCTATTTTTTTGATATCTTTTTATATACACAAAATCCTTAAATTCCACACTTTTTGTTTATTTTCATTCCAACAATTTTGTTTTTTATAAATTTATTTATTTTATTACCTTATATTTTCTTTTATTCTTAAAACTCACATTTAAGATAAATTCTTTTTACTAATTTATCATGAAATAATTATTTCTCAAGATAAATAAATCCTCTAAAGAAAGTTCATGCATAAATATAAATATGTTTGCTTGGATTACAGAGGGAATGAAAATGGGTTGGAATAATAAATCAAGAGAAAAAATTGCCGTCGTCCCTGTATTCACACACATATTTTTAAACATGGGTATATACACATGTAAAGTGATTTTAGCTTTTACCTACAAAAATGATATTATTGGTCTATGCTAATAAAAAACCAACTAACAATTAAAATTAGTCAAAATCAATAAACATTCAAGATATATACTTTTTTCCCTGAATTTATGAAGATGCTGAGAGAAGAAATAGATGAGAGGGAATGGATAGTGATAAAAAGGTGATACATGTAATTAATTGGGGTGTTTGGTAAAACGATTGAATACACCAAAAGCACGTTCAACAGTATTTTTCTGCAAAATGAGATAATTTCCTTCACACATTTACCTCGTAAATGGTAAAAGCACTTCTCCACCGCTTTTCCAAACGGACCCAATAAAGGTAAAATTAAAAAAATTGTATTAAATTTTTATGTAAAGTAAAATTAACCTCTACAAAGAGATAATGTTGTTTTATAAATAGAAGTAGTGCTTCCTCCTATTCAATTTATAAGAAACATTCTCTTACAGGTAAAAGTACTAGGACTCTATTATAGGTTTTTCATTTTTACCCAATTAATTGAATGCCTCTCTTACCTCCCCCCCCCCCCTCCCCTTCCCCTCTCGCTTAGACAGTTAGACTATCTCTCACCTGTCATATTTTTTATACCAAAAAAAAATAAGGTTAATGCCGCTTGTTCATCTTTCGTTGAGAGGAGGAAGGAAGTATATCTCAATAAAGGGATTCTTGATATCAAAAGGATCCATTCATTTCATTGGGGATGGACCTTCGTATTACTTTGATTTATAATTTTTCAATTTTTCATGTGATTGTATAATTTTAACTTTGATTTATTATGTGTTGGTTATATTTTTATGTGTCGTAGTGTATGTTAAATAGGGATAAAATTCAAAATTTCTTGAATTTTAAGGTAAAGTTAATGATGTTTAAACTTTTACTTGTTATATGTGAAACATGATGGTAAAAATTACTTATGGTGTGTCAGCATAATAGAGGGCCCGACTTCAAAACACCTTACATTTGATTAGTGCTGTTACACATGTATGTATTGGAAACAAGAAATATGATTTTTTATGTGTATCAATGGTACCAGCAGCTAATGACTAATCACACTTATAACTTATGTAATGGAATAGGAGGCATGGAGGCCGTTAATTTTTTTTTTTTGAGTAAGGGCATTAATGTGTTCACACGGCTGTAATGGTTGTCAATTATTTGTCAGCTGTTGTCTCCATAATTTTAAATAATTTTAGAAATTTTAATATTGTATCATCATCTCAATCATTTTTTCCCTCCAAGCATACATTTTCTTATGCCTTATCCAACAGGTTTTCTCATCCTCTTTTGATGCCGTAAAGGCCTTGTATGCTGTAAATTACATTGAAGATGAGGCTTTCATTCGAATGATACATATACTCATTCAAATAATTAAATGCAAAATTTATACCTTAAAGAGGATGGCCACACTTTCGAATGGTGTAGGCCTCATTCAAATAGGAATGTGGAAAGTTGTGTCTTTTAATATTAGTTAACTTTTTGAATGGAGGCACTCATTCGAATTACGTAGGCTTCATTCAAATGAGAATGTAAAAATTTATTTCTTTAAAATTAATTAACTTTCTAAATCGTATTTAACATATAAAGATAAGTTTCTAAATCGTACCTATAGGATAGCGATTGAATTTTAAATAATATAAACATTATTTCAAGCAATATTTTTGGAAGGATGCTCCAGCAATCAAACAATATAATTGGCCCGATGTATTAGCTGAGGTTAGCCACTGCGATGAGGAAAGGTATTACATGAAATATATATAATAATAAAATATCTAACAGGTTTGGCAAATGTTTTTGTCATTCACTCATGTCAAAAAAAATGAATAATTAAGATGCTCAACGATTGGAAAAAAAAAAAGATGCTCAACGACCCATTGAAAATAATTAAAAAAAGAGAAATACTAAGGAGAAGCAAAACGCCACGTAATAATTAATTCAAGTTTCGAGCTTTTGTTGGGGTCATCAAGATAGGAAAAAGCCCCAAATTTCCATGTTCCAACTAGTAAAATGACATGTAAAAATTTGAAAAGAGTGACGTATAAAGTTTAAAAAGCTGAGTTTTTTGGTGGAGGAGTCGTCTCGGCCATAACCCATAAAGATGGGAATCAGGGAGGCAAGTTTCAAGGATGCTTCTCGCATAGAGAAGCGTGCTTCCTCACCTGTCTTATATATATTATTAATAATTAATATATTTAAAATATATTTATATATTTAATATTTTAAATTTATTCTATTTTATTTATGAATTAATGAATTTTTTAATATTTTTATAATAATTAAAAAAATTCTAACCGCCCCATTCTACAAGCAGATATAAAAAATACTTGAGATACAATTCTATAGTGATTAATCATACATGAATAGCATCTTCAAATACCTTCCGCTTCCTCTAAAACTGTGAAATTTGCTCCCCATGGATAACCATTTGGTCAAATGGAATTAACAGGCTTCCAATTTGTGTTACAGGATAAGCTCCAGTATGAGAGTCAGCAGGCACATCAACAAACGTGTTTTTCCATGAAATGTTATGATTCTGTCTAGAAGCAGAAGATAAAAAGATGATTCTTCCTACCTTGCTGAGTCAAAAGATCTAACTCCAGCACCAAATCTGATGTCCACATCCATAAAAAATAAATAAAATGGAATAAATTTAAAATATTAAATATATAAATATATTTTAAATATATTAATTATTATAATTATATTAATTATTGACAATATAGACAAATGAGGACGGATGCTTCTCTATGCGAGAAGCGCCGAAACGGATTCCGCTGCAATGAGTCTTCACGTGTTGCACCACATCCGGACACGTGTAAGCACTATACTCGATAGTCGGCCCATAAGAAAAGGATATAACTCATACTTTTTCTAAAAAAATTAATAAATTAATTTATTATTGAACCTATCTCGAGGATTTATCAATCCTTGTACAATTGGTGGGGTTATCACTTATCAGGGAGATTTTATAAAGCGTCTCGTTGAAATTAGAATACCATTCTTAAATTATTTTATTAATATTCATATCTAAGATTTTAACTCTAAAAATATAAAACATTTTTTAATCATTTTAATGGAACATTATTTAATAAAAAATTCAATTAATTTCAATTCTTTTATTCTTTAAGTTCGTAGACCATAATTCTTATTGGAATTTTTTTTGATGGTAAATTAGTATCCAACACTATGGTTTTATCTACAGTATATCCAATACCTTGATGTTATCTGCTGCAACGCGGTTGCATTCAACACTATATTTTTATCTACAGTGCATCCAACACTAATGTACTTTTCGTTGTATTGTTAGTGTTTATAGCATATCTAATGTAACCCCCTCAACAATTTGACCATATATTATATTTAAAATTAATTATGTAATCCGTAATCCCTTTTGATACAATTTGTAATTCCAAACAAATCAGACATTTAGACACAATTAATTATTAAATTCTTATGGTCCAACGCACAAAAGTTGTGGATGAGACACCCAGCACACAAACCATTCACAATTCACTGTATCATTTCGATTCGGGGCACAAAACTCCACAAGTCACTATCATCAATCACAAAAACCAGAACAATTATTAACAATCCCATTAACCATATATTTTTCAGAACAATCCTTAATATTTCACACATACCATAAGATAAATTATTAACGAGTACAATTTCACAATATAATTATAAAGGTATGATCAAATTATGCAAGCCCTATAAGTTTGGCAATATACATTTCTCCTTAAAATAGCTTAACTATTAAGCCTACAGTAATAGCTACTATCAAACTGTTAGCTCTTTCCCTTCACGCTTCGAACCACTAAATTCCTTTCCTTAAAAAATATATATCGATAGGGTGAGACATAAAGTCCCAGTAACCAACAATCAATTCATAGAATATACAATACGAGATTATAAGTCAGTGAAGTAGTGCTAATATACAATATTCAAACAAGATGATGTTTTCTATTCAATACAATCAGAATGCACAAGTGATCCCTCCAACCTACTTCTCCATATTACTCCTAGCCTCCCACCTGGGTCTATGCCGACTCCACACTTGAATGTGAGTCACAATAAAACTGACTTCCCTCCTGGGTCTAGGCCGACTCCCCACCTGAGTGTGAGTCACAATAAAATCTGGCCTCCCTCTTAGATTTAGGCCGACTCCCCACCTGAGTGTGAGTTACAATAAAACATGGCCTCCCTCCTGGATCTAGGCCGACTCCCCACCTGAGTGTGAGTTACAATAAAACCTGGCCTCCCTCCTGGATCTAGGCCGACTCCCCACCTGAGTGTGAGTTACAATACAGCCAACCACTATGATCAGTAGTGGGTAACCGCGGATACATTCACAATACATTTCACAAGTCCCATCACACAAGATCACCCAACTACTTCCATACACCTAATATGTGAATTCCCTAGAAGTGCATAAATTCACAATATGTTACGGATAAAGATAAATTATGAATAGCTCATCAAACATATCCTTTATACATATATAAAGAAAATACTTCACACTTCACTAAAATTGAACATATAAAAATAGAGATAAGATTCGTAATACATAATTAACGTATCGAAAATACCTTACAATCCATGCAAGCATATAAAATGAATTAACATCGGTTACCTCAACTCCGGGATCCAAATCACAGAGCACCAACCACACTCAAACTAATCTACACAATAATGTAGATAAAAGTTTAATATATACAAAATCAACCTGATTATCTACCTTTAAGGTTTTAAAATGATCATTTGAAATTCATAGTCCCCAATAGTCTCTCAACTATTTAATTTCAATCATTCCCCTCAACCAAAAAAAACTTAATTACTGAGCAGATCAATTTCAATTGCACAATTTTCAATTTACAATTTAGGGTTTTAAACATAAAACTGTTAACTTATATATCCTTAATCTGTTCAACAACATAAACCGATTAACACTTTAAGAATACCTTCAATAACACTAATAAACCGTCAACTCAAACTTAATACGTGCAAATAACCTATGTAGATTAAATTATAAACTGATTAAATTAAATAATTATTTTAAATTATAACAACAATCAAATCATAAATTCAAAATGAGGAAAATTCATAGTTATTACTCCTCTACCTTTCATTAGACAGTTATTGACAAAACTCAATCTTTATCTCAAACTCTAATTTTAAATTTTCATCTTATCAGTATGACATTGCTATCATTAGAAAGAGAAAATTATTTAGAAAACTTTTTATGAAGGAAATTAAAAAAAGTATTTTTGATTAACTAATTGATCCTAAAAGAAACTTCAACATTTAAGGGTTGCAGGCGAAGATGCTGGAGACCTAATTCTATGAATTCAATATATATACATACACCATGACGTCAGCCCTTTGCCTTTTATTCTTGACTAAAGTATACTTTTAGTCCTTTATGTTTGCGTCAAGTTTCATTTTAGTCCTTTAAGTTTAAAAAGTGCACTTTTAGTCCCTCAAACTTAACGCCGTTAGTTTCTTTTAACGGAAATTGCTGACTCATTGAATTTAAGTGATGACTGTATAATAAAACGTTAACAAAGCATATTCACATTTTAATTTTAATTTAATAATATAATAAATTTGATATTTTAAATTGTGTAAAATAAAAAAGATTTAAAATAATAGCATTAAGTTTGATGAGTCAGCAATTTCCGTTAAGAGAGACTAACGGCGTTAAGTTTGAGGGACTAAAAGTGTACTTTTTAAATTTAAAGGACTAAAGTGAAACTTAACGCAAACATAAATGACTAAATGTATACTTTAGTCTTTATTTTTTTGTTTTTTTATCAATACATATGTGTATTCCAATGAGAGGCCACGTGTCTCTTATTATATATAAGTTATCATTATTATTTTTTCCTTTTTCTTTTCTTTCTTTTTATATACTTCGTATTTAGATCAAATATTTTTGACTCAATTGATTATCTAACAACTTATACTTAATATAAGTATTATTTTTAAATAACGGATAAATCCTTTTAAATAAATAATTACTTCTTAATTATAATTAAATCTTCTAAATAAAAATTTTGGAATGTTACATCTAACACTATAGATCATACATAAAATTAAAGTGTTGAATGTAACCGAAAAATAATATTTAAAAATGTTGGATGCACAAAATAAACAGCATTAGGGAGATAAATACTGCATCAACCATTTTTTATTGTGACATAAATATATGCACACACGTTTAATCAATATATTCCAAAAGAGTTGGGTCTTTGGAGGGGTGGAATGAGACATTGTTATGTGGGTTCCATCAATATATTCCTCCTCTTTATAAATATTATGTAACGTTAAAATTAATGGTTCGTTCGATAATCGAGAAGTAACTTTTATCATTATCCTATGGTAAAAGTTGAAGAATTGACTTTTGTAAAAAGAAAAATTTGTTTAAATAAAAGTTGGAGAATTGACTTTTGATAGAAAATTACTTAAAAGAACATTAATTTCATTAAATACTACATATTCATGTGTATATATATTATTTTATATTGTGATAAATTAGAGAAAAATAAAATGATAAAAGTGATTTTTAGATAATGTGATTTAAAAAATAACTTTTAAAAAATTGTTTGCGTTAATAAAAATATTTATTTTTTTCAAGTTAATAAAACATTTAAGTACGTATACTTAATACATATATCTTAGGAATAACAAAAATCATCAAGGTAGCCAATAATTTTATTAAAGGGTCCCATTTAATAAAAAAACTTGTACACGTGCTACAACAAAAGAGAGAAGATGTGGAAAGTACATGTTGTCAAATGTCAACCAATGATGGTTTCAAAAGTCAAAAACAGAAACTGAATAATCAGCTCCCATCGGTGTGGGGCTGTGGGCCTCTTCGTTTTATTTTATTTTTTTTGGGGAAGACGACGCCATTTCCTAGTTGTTCGTTGGTCAAAATTAAACAATCACAGCCAGAGCAAATGGCACCGTAAGCATATCATGAAGCTCAGTGTGAAAGTGGACAAAGAAATAACATGATTCATTTTCTATGATTAAATTGCCATGGGGGATTGTTAAATTTTTTTTCAATATATGCAGGTTCAAATCTGTTTTTTTTTCTTATATATATAATTATCTGATGTATGATATTAGCATGTTAAATTCGAATATTTGTGTTTAATTAAAAGTAGTTTTTCTAACATAATTTTTAATCTATAAGATTCCAAGCTCAACCCTTGTTCGGGAATCAAATCCCTTTTACAAAGCACAATTATTATCATTCAGATAAATTTGGTTTTGGATCAAAAGGAAATGAACCGAACCAACCAAATGTGAAAATTTTTTGTAATTGCAAGGCTGTTTGTTTTGGTCTGGTAGTTATCTTACAAATCAGGAACATATATTGGCAATTATATTCATTTATCATGTTTTGTGTAATATACAGAAAATAAGTCTAGTCATATATAACAAAATGTAATATCCCGAAAATGAGTCTATTCATGTAACAAAATGTAATATACAGAAAATGAGTCTATTCATATCCACCCGTTTGGTTGAGTTTATGGGGAGTTCAAACACATATTCAACAGTGTTTTTTTACGAAATAAGATAATCTCATTCACATATTTAATTCAGTTTACGTAAAAGTACTTCTCTACCATGTTTCTAAATAGGCCCATTTTGTGCTTGTTTGTGAAGCACTATCTCTCACAATAAATTTTCCCTTTTTTTTTCTTTTCTTTCTTTCTCTTTTTTCTTTCTTATTACCTTTCAAAACAAAAGTCATACCTCGAAATCAGTAAAAAATATTTTTTTAAAATTTATTATCTTAAATTTAAGTTTTACTTTAAACTCTAAAAACTATCCTTAAACGGACTAAAAAAAAGTGTTGAAAAAGAGAGGGATGGGAAGGAATTGGCATGAGAGAGAAGCGGGGGGAGTGGGACTGAATTTGTCGTCCTCAAAAGTGCCAAGGAACGATGTAAAAATGTTTTAAAATTAGTAAAAAAGGGTCTACAAATTTAAATAAATTTCAATTAAATAAGGTCAGTATCACAGTATGTACTCTCGTCTTTTCCCCTCACTGGCTCCACCCAAATCGATACAACTACATTACCTCCCTCCCCCCAGCACCACCCCCAGCCATGGTTTCCATCGCTCCCTCCTCCTTCATCCCCGGAGTTCGGCACCTGTGTATGTCCGGAATCTAAGAGCTCCGACGATACCGGAATGCCAGAGATCCCCACCCGGTGTCCTGGACAGTGTGAATCGGGTCCCAATTTCAACAAAGCTCTCTGCAACAATGAGACTCACCCTTTTATCTTGAAACACCATAACAAGCCTCCCGTCTATCCTGATGCCCATGATTACTGCTCTGCCAATCTCCAGTCTCTCTCTCCTTCTGGTTCCGATTCTCTGCTTTGTGCGTATAACTGTTATTACACCGGCTTCGTTGCTTCCCTCGACGCTTCTGAAGCGGACGCTTTCCGACTATCCGACTCTGTTCTCGGTGTTTCCGAAGTTCACACCACTCGAACCCCGGAGTTCGGCACCTGTGTATGTCCGGAATCTAAGAGCTCCGACGATACCGGAATGCCAGAGATCCCCACCCGGTGTCCTGGACAGTGTGAATCGGGTCCCAATTTCAACAAAGCTCTCTGCAACAGGGAGCTCATTGGTGCTCGGGGCTTCCACAACGAAGTAAGTGAGTTTTTAAGCAGTTTTTATTTTCTTAAATTAATCTCCCCAAAATGTAATTAAGTGAAAAAGATCAGGTTTGATCACCTGAATCTTTCCGAAACGAAGTTATATGCCCTTTAGCCGGCCGTCCACACTCCACAATTAATTCTCTCTCTTCGTCTAGGGGTGAGCAAAACGTTGATCAAAACGGGTGGGTGGACCTTCATGGGGCGGTCACGGGTTCACCCACAGGAGATCATGCCTGCCCATTTTACCCATTTCAAAATAAAAAAACGTTTAATTATTCTGTAGAGGAAGCTATTTCTCTATGTTTTGAAGGTTGCCGTGTGTTCCTTTTAATAAATATCTATATATATATATATATGAAAGGAAAAATTAATTTTGAGGTTGATAAAATGAAGAGAGGAACGATGATAACAATCAGATGCTAAAAAATTTTGTTAGAAAATAAGTTTACCTCTGGTGCACATGAATTTAAGATATATGAAGAAAACTAATTAAATATTTTGAGGTTATTCTTAATTATATATATAGGGACGTGATTTGTATTTCCTGTTATTTTACAGGATTTAGAGAAATGTTCAATATCTGAATTTTCTTGTTTCATACCCTTAAGCAATTAGGTTTAGTTGTAGGTATATATGTGACCTAGTCGGGAGAAGTGTATAAAATAAAAGAAAGGTTTTGTATATTATTAATGAAAACAGGATATTTGGGAAAGATTTGTAAGAAATTTAGAGATGGATTTCTTTCAGATTTAGGTCTTTACGATTAGCCTGTCATAAATTTATCTGTTACAAAACATTTTGTGATAGAATTTCGCTTTTTTTTCGCATTATAAACTATTTTAGTTCTTCATAAAATTGAAAAATAAAATTATGCGAACTACGATTTTTTTTTTTTTTGACAACTATACAAATATGTTTCTTTAGGCTTCTCGATGTGTTTGTTAGTTTTCTTCGTACTTCTTCCTATTTTTGGCGGTAAGCCCGTCGCAACACGAATGAGCCCTCAAAGTGTTCATGCTGTAATGGTTTGCTGTATCTTATCTAGCTGTAAATCTTAGTATCATGTTTGTATCTTGGATTTATGTGAATACTTTTCTGTGGTCATGTTACGTGAGAATTTATCAGGTAAAGGTTAAGAGTTCTACAGGTGAAAGCTGTGAGGTCAGCTATATACATAGACATTAGAATATATGAACAGGGGAGAAAGATTTTGAAGTAGTTTTTTGAAAAAATTTGGTACGTGTATAAACAGTTTGACCACTAGTACAGATCAACTCGCAACCGTGTAACCCCTCACAGGCGGATCATGAGTTTCCCCACGAGATAGCCCGCTCACCTGTTGCTCCCCTTATCTCTTACCTTTTCCCTCCTCATTCACTCACTCATCCACTCACTCATCGTGTTAAAAAAACAAAGAAATGGTTACCCTATCCTTAAATTGAGAGAAAATGAGGAAGGAAAGAAAATTTGATATATAAGAAAATGATGGGAGAAATAAGTTTCCGTTATTTGGATGGGAAAAAAGTTGGAGGAATGAAAAGTTGGAGAGAAAATGGAGTGTAAGTCCCACCATATTTTTTCTCAACTTTTTTCTCTATACATGGAGAGATAACTTTTTTCTTTATTTATCAACATGCTCTTTATTTTTTTTTTCATTTTAACCCATTAAATTTAACATATAACTTTTCTAAAATTCTATGACTATTTTTTAAAATAATAAACTTTAACATATATATTTCAATATCTAATTTATTTTTTAATTGTTTAATAAAACTTCACAACCTTAAAAATACGATATATTTTTATCTAAGTTATTTTTTTGAAATATAATAACATGAAAAGATATATTTAATAAATAATATAATTTTAAATTATTTAATAATATTAATATTAATATAATTTTTTCATTATCATATATAATTTGGTATTATACTTTATATATTTTAAGAATACTTTACTTGTTACTATTTATTAAAAAAATTTCTTTAAGGGCATTTTAGTTATTAAACCATTTACATATTTTCTTTCTCTAACCACCCAAGCAGAATAGATGATGGTATTTTTTTCTCTACTTTTCTTTTCTATTCATTTTCTCTCCTCCAATTTTCTTTTCTCTCAACTTTACATCTCATCCGAATGTAGCCTTAATGCGGTTTGTTCATCTTTAGCTGAGGAGATGAAGGAAGTATATCTCAATAAAGGGGATCTGAGATCAAAAGTATTTTTTGCGTAAGTTTAAGCTTGAAGTATTTCTTTCAGTGACAATGTGCACCCTACGTTTAAAATGAAAAAAAAAATTAGTATGTTTAATAGCTAGCAAGTCAAATTTTTTGCTTATAAAAATTCTAGATTTAGAAATTGATATAGTATTGTGTGTTGAAAATGTGATTCACGTGGAGTGGAACTAAACAACTTGTCTTAAAATTTCATCATTATTATCGGCTATTACACTTTATAAGGCTTTTGGAATTGTATTCCGAAAAAGTTTGTCCATATTTTCTTATATTAAAAAAATCATTTTATTGAAATTTTCATTTAAGGAAAAATAATTTTTGAATTTGATAAATGAAATCAGAGTTAATGTTGAAAATAAGTTGCAAGATTTTAAAATTTTAAGAATACAAAATATTTTAATTCCTTTCTCTAATTATATAAAATGATTACAAGTAATAACTTGTAATAAGAACACGAAGGAAATATTATTTCTTTTATAATTATTATGTATTTTTAGGATTGACTGATTGAAGTGAAAGTACAATAAAAATTGAAAATTTGATGAATAGAATTATAGGAAGTAAAAATATCAATTTCCAAGAATTAATATTAATAAAATATATCAAATTCTTTGTATAAATATATATATCAAATATATCAAATTTCACACACACACACAATGAGTCTATGACCTTTCGTTTTGTTGTCTTGAGCCATTGACGGTAAGGTGATAAAAATTCAAATATTAATATGTTAGCATTTATAAATATTTTATCAATATTTAAAATTTCAGTACATTTATACAACCCTTAGGATTCGTTTGTATTCACGTTTCAAAATTTAGTTTTTATTCTAAAACTTAAATTTTATTTAAATACTCATATTTTTTAAAAAAATTATTTTGGATATAAAATATAAGTTTTGAAAAAGTTATTTTCTTATCAAATCATACTCTTTCTCCTAATTATTTTTCTCTTCTCGCTTTTCTACTATCTTATTTTTCCTCTTTCTCTGTCTAATACTCTCTCTCCTAATTTTTTCTCTTTTCTCTTTTATATTATAGTCATTTTTTCTAAAATTAGATTTTATCTCAAAATCCATAAAAATCATTCTCTTAAAATATATTTTCAAAAAATTAAGTTTTAATTTGAATTCTCTAAAAGTTATTATCAATTGGAATTCCACTCAAACTCTTGATAGACGATCTGAATCTTACACTTTCTGATTCACGGCTTTCCGTATGGATTTCAGGCCTGAAAAAGGGGGGGGAGAGAGAGCTGTGTCTTCGTAATTGCGCAAGTAGCTTCGTGTTGCATTCTGTTGGGGTTCCGTCTCTGCGTAAAAGCTTATTTTGATCTTACTGTTTATACACTGTGTTCTTGGGTTTCCATTTTGTACATAACCTTTTTTGAAGGAATATAATCTCCATTGTCACTAGGAAAAAAATAGAGAAAGGTGTTGGGATTTCTTTTGACTGGCGCTTGGGTGCAGTAAAGCTCAATAAGGTATCTGATATAAATGAAATTTCTAACCATCTACTTTTCAGCTTCCTAATGTTAAGGCCGCGGCGAGCGTGGAGATGGCTCGAGAAGAAGAGCTCAAGGCACAAGCTGATATGCCGATTGATGAAGAGGGAAATGTGTCCAATACAAGCAGTGAGTCAGAGGGGAGTCACGAGGAGAATGTAGCAGGGCAGACTGATAATAAGAAGGGGTGGGCTGTAGCCAAAGCATCTGAGAAAAGCGGTGAGAAGAACGAAGGGTGGTTATTGGGCATGGTTGTTCAAGCTTTTTGGCATCTTGGCGCTGTCGCTGTGCGTCTCATCAAGGCTACTAAAATTGTCATAAACTACGGAGTTTTCAAATTTCAAATTCCATTACGTGCTCTCTGGGGCGATCATGAGTGAGGAGAAGGGACTCTGAGATCAAAACAATCCACTCATTGAGGTTGGATCTTCGTATTCTAGAATTTCGTTGCGTGCTTGTTTCCATGGTATATCAGTGTCAATTGACTTCTCCACTTTCATGGTTAGATCAAGTTTTTTTTTGGTGAAGATGGTTAGATCAAGTTTGTATATACAAGGACATTGCTACATCTATGCCCCTTTTATAAACTTCTATAAATAGTACACTGGTGACATCTATTCCTTATGGTAGACAAATATATTGCTCCTCTTATCTTTATTCGACTTATTCATGAATCAATCTATTTAATTTTTCATGTGAATACATAATTTTACCTTTTATTTATTATGTATCATGTGATATGGTGTATATCAAATAGGTTATAGTGTATACCAAATAGGATAAATTTATAAATTTTAAGGTAGCATTATTAAGGTTCAAACTTTTTCTTAACATCCGTCCAAAAAAAAAACTTTTTCTTGACATGTTTGACATGTGTGAAATACGATTAACATGACTTATAAATTAGAAAGTTATCAAGTCCCTGTAATCAAGGGTCAAGCTGCAGAGCCTTGGCCCGTAGCCAGCAGTCTTTTGATAACACTGTTTTGTTAGATTATATGTAGTTTGTACTTGTGGATTAATGTATTTTTATTTCAATATTACTCTTTTTGGAAATATATATAAATATATATGTGAATACTTTTTTGTGATTTGAATTAAATTGTATTATTGCTCCATCGTATCAAGTTTATTAACAATTTTACATAGATTAAACATTTTAATCAAAATTATTTAATTTAAAAAATTCAAAATTATTCTTACTAAAATTCATTAGTTATAATAATGTTCTTTATTTTGTTAGGGGAATATTTAATTAGTTAAAAAATCAAGCACGAGGGCATTTACTCTTGCTCTTGACTCACATTGATGGGTTCTATGCTGCATAGAGGTAAGACACATCAATCTATTTCTATTTCATTTTATCTTAATATGATAAAACAGTTCAAGTGATGAATTTGTAAAACTATGACTGTGAGAGAGTTCTTATTGGAGTATTTATTTTCATACTCAGTTGCTAGCATAGGTTATTCTGATGTCTATTGATTTGACTAATAGGGATTTTAATTTCTTTTAAATAAGGTCTTGAATTTAAACTTTGTTAATCAAAAGTATATCAAAACATGGTCCTCTAATACAACTTTAGTAGTACAAAGAACTTGATCCAACAAAAAGGGGTAAAGTAGCATCCAATAGAGTAGGAAAGAAAAACAATGATTTTGAAAAATCATATTTAATTTAAGGGTTCTTTTTTTTGATATTTTAAAATCTCTATTTGATTTAAGGTTCTGACCTAATTTTACGAAAATTCAGACATTGATTTGTACTTTCACTGTTTGCGTTAGGCGGCTTGTACAGTACCTGTCTCACTGATATTTTGTTGAATTTTTTTTTGTGATAAAAAAATAATCTTAGTTGATTCGATATCCAAAAGCACATTAACAATATTTATAACAGTAGATTTTGACGCTGATATTTTGTAGCATCCTTCCACGGATTCTTCATTTTTTTTGTAGTGATCAGTATATGATATTTTTTAAAAATCAATATGTTTTAGGTTTTAAAAAAAGCAACATAATTATTAAAAAAAGTTCCATAACAAGTTAGTAGCTTTGATCTCTTATCATTTCTTACAACAAATTTATCATTGTATTATGTTGAATTGTTGTGAAATGTTTGTGGTGGTTACATCTTCTCATTGTGAACCACTCTTAATATTTTTAAGTTGGATTGTGATATTGGGGGGTGTAATGGAAAAGATTCCCCAAGACAATATCACTGTAGTGTGATTGAAGAACACAATGGATTAAAGGAATTTGATACAAGTTTTCTGAAAGGTATATGTATTAATTTGTCAAAATATTTTCATATTTTGGTATTTTCTGAAAGGCAACTTTGTTTCAGGTTGCTTGAACGTGTTTTGGTATTGACCAACAAATCATTTTGAATTTGGATAACGGTCAACATCATATAATCATCAACAATAAAACCCAATTGATTAAGAATCTTGATTTCACAAGATTCGATAAACAAGTGTAAAATTCCCGCCTTAACGCAAACAGTGAATGACAGAATTGCAAAAAATAAAAAGATTAGAATGCTGGATGAACTTAGTGAGTGTTCCTTTATCCAAAAAATAAGAAAAGTTGAAATAAAAGAACAATTGCTTCAGCATTGACAAGAAATCAAAGCATTCTTGACTTTACATTGATGACTTCTGTCAAAAGAATCTCTTTACAATCACACAACCTTATAAACTAGCAATCAATTACATTTTACTTTAAAGCAAAGGAAACTGCAAAGTAAGAAGATGAATGCCATTGTTATATTATGGAAAAGTTACGAGGTCGCACATAAACCAATTAATTATAGAATGGTTCCAATGATTCTCATGTTTACTAACAGGTCCCATGAGACCTTTTGGTTATTAACTGAAGTTGTGTAAAGTTCAAATTTTTTCCTCCCCTTTGAATTTACTAGCACTTCTTGGAAATTCAAAGGATCAGCGGCGGCGACTTTGGAAGCTACGCCCAATCCTTAGAGGCAGGGGGATTCGGTTAATACTCTAGCATTTACAGGTTTTTTTCTCTTCTCTGCTCTGCGTTTTCAGTCTCCGCACATTCATCCTCAGTTCCGACCCTGAATTTGGTTTCTTTTCGCCTTTTGAGCTGGCCCCTTGACTCTGTTTTTCTTCTTTGTTAGGGTTTCACCATGTCTCTGGCTATGATTGTGCTCTCTGAAATAGGGGATAAAACATTCTTCGCTGCTGCAGTTAGTACTTTCAGGGAAATATTGTGTCGATTCTTCTTTCGTGTTTGATCTTGTATAATTTTTTATTGCTTTCAACTCAAGCTGAAAACTTCATTTGTAGAGGCATGTGAAAACTTTGGCTTACAATATTCAGTGGTTTAGCTGCTGGCGATTTATTATTCAAGTCAATATATACTCTTACTTTCTTTAAAGCTCGTTTGAAGGGATTAATTTTAGACCTTGACCGAAAAAGAAAGTGTTCCTTATTTCTATGTATGGTCTAGTGATTCTCGTGGTCTCTAGTTATATCAAGACCCAATCAAAAATTACCTAAAACTAATGCAATATAGTGTACTAACTCTAGGATCGTTCTCTTATCAAGGAGCCTTTGTTTTAATTCCCTAAGTTAAACTAAGTGCTAAGGAAAATGTTTAAATGGAGTGGTTTTTATAAAATGATTTTCTAAACTAATCAAATGCAAAATAGATTTAAACTAAATGAATTGTTTTAGATTTTCAAGAATAGTGAATGCCCTTGGTGATAGAGATGTAACCTTCCTCGCTCAAAAATAATTATGGGAGTTGAAAAAACATTAAACCTTTGGTAAAACCTCAAGATAACACTCAAGTCCAATATTCTCAATCGATAATAGCCCCTACGAACATAGCTAACTATTACTTTTTGAGG